>PVIJ01009476.1:8929-66752 GCA_004024925.1 Scalopus aquaticus
CTGTGTCCTGGGGATGAAGAAGCCAGAAGCCCGGTGATGGGACAGCAGGGTCGGCCACCCCGTCTCCACGGACCTCCCCCCACCCCACCCCGAAAGCACGGCGGGAGGTTCTTTACCAAGAGGGGCGCCACCAGCACCCGACACAGAAGCCAACAGGTGACTTGCAGACGCGCCGCAGACGCCGGGCAAAGGGGCTTTCATCCCGGCGCGTGCAGGGGCATCTCCCCTTTCTCGGGGCGCCTGCACACAGGTGAGCTCCCGCGGCGCCCCTGTTCAGCGTGGGCGCGGCAGAGGCCGAGGGGCGGCGCGGCCCCCCGCCCCCGCGGGCCGGGCCACCTACCCAGATCAGGAGCTGCGCCAGGACCACGTTGCCCTTGCGGCAGGCCAGGTGCAGCGCCGTGCGGCCGTCGCCCTCGCCGCAGGTCTCGTTCACCTCGTCCCGGGAGCCGTGCGCCAGCAGCAGGATGACGGCGCGCAGGTCCTCCTCGGCCGTGGCCCGCAGCAGGCGCTGCCCCAGGGACAGCTCCGAGCACGGCAGGGGCGCCAGGAAGAGCTTCTGCTCGTACTTGGCCCGGATCCAGCGCTCCTTCTCGTCCCTGCAAGAGCCACCGGGCAGGCGGGGTCAGCGTCAGGCAGGATGGCCCCCGTGGGTGCTGGGGGGCTGAGCAACCCCCCACCCAGCCACGTGAGGGCCTGCAGAAATCACCCCGAGGCCGTCAGCACCTCTGGGGTGCCTGAGGGGCCGCCGGTGCGCAGGCGCGGGAGCTGCGGGCGGGGCCGCGGGGCCAGGGCAGGCCACGTCCGCGGTCAGCGCTCTGGCGCAGGGGCGGGGCTCCCCGGGGGTGCAGGCCGCGGGGCGCGGACCCAGCCGCTCGCTCTCAACTCTGCCCCAGAGGGGTGAGGACCCCCGGGGTCTCCAAACACTTCCAGTGGGTGAAGACGCTGCTCTGTAGCACAGACGAGAGGGCGGCGGGGGGCCGGGGCTCAGGAGGGACAGAAGCCCCTCTCAGGCACAGCCTGCGGCCGTCGGCTCCCGGACACCGGGAGGTCTGAGGGAGAACGCCAGGTGCTCCCCCGATTCTCGTGAGAGGCTGGGTGTCCTAGAGGAGGGAGCCCGGGACACGAGACGGCGGGGCGGGGCCGGCCCTGAGCCCGGCGAGCAGGTGGGGCCCCCGCGAAGCGGCTGGTGCCCTCTGCGCCGCCAGCAGGAACTACCCACGAGTCCGAGCCGGCGGGAGGCGCCGGCCTCAGGGGCCGGGACTCCTGTAGGAGGGCCAGGAAGAAGGCGGCCAGGGGTGGACAGCGGGTCTGGGCCCCGGCTTCCCCGAGGTCACAGGAGACCGACGCCAGCGGTCCGAGGGCCAGAGGGCAAGGCGGTGCAGGAGAACGAGGTTCGCGTTCCTAAGGGCTCCTGAAATGGGGGAGTCGGGGCTGGACAGGCGCTTTTCGCCGAGGGGGACGGAAGCGGGTGCCCACCCCGCCACTGCAGACCCCGCGCCCCGGGCCCGCGCCTGAACTCCAGACTGTTCTCCGGGTAGCAGCCGGGCGCACCGCTGCAAAGGGCAGAGCGATCACCCGGGGCCTCGCCGCCCTCCAGAAAGAAAACTCATTACCCCGTGACATTTTTCCTTCCGAGGCACCGAGAAAAGGCCTTGTTTACACCTTTTCCCCGTGTTTACATTGCTCCTTGTGATCTAGTGTCGGGTTCGCCCTAATCTGTTTTTAAATACTTAGGCAAACAAATTCCTCCAGGAGTAAATCTGGATTAGTTTTGCTTCACTTCCTGGTAGGTGCGGGTGACCCCCAGTGACCCCTGACCCCCTCACTCAGAGACTTCCAGGACCAACTCCCGCGGGGGCACAGCCGGGCAGCGGCCGGGCCGGCGGGAGCGGCGGCGCTGGGGCAGGGGCGCCGGGTTCCGGCCGAGCGAGCGCTCGCTACCTCTCGCGGTCACGCACGGGAGACGGGGAGACGTGGCTCAAACGACGGGACGCGGTGGAGGTTAAGGCCGGGCTTTCACGTCCCGGCTGGCTCACTCTCCTTTTGGGGTGCCATTAAGATCGGAAGCGCCCGATTCCCTCCGGGATGTCGGCCCTCGCTTCGGGTCATCCAGACCCAACGCTAACTGGAGCCCCGGCCGCGGTGCCTCAGTTTACTTTTTCGTGTTCCCAGCCCAGCCCCAGCACGTGGCCAGCCTGGGCGGAATCCTCCCAGCTGCAGGGGGCGGGGGTCAGCCCACAAACAAGCGCCCCGAATCCACCAGAACCCACGCGCCCTGGATGATCGTGGGGTTTCAAAACCGGCGTCGTTCAGGAGAGAGGCTCGGGCGGGCCCAGGTTTGTGGGCACAGGCCGGGTCCTGGCTCGGGTTCCCCGCCGGACCCCACGGGAGGGACTGTTACTGACAAGGCTCAGAACCTGGGACCAAACACAGAAAACAGGCGGGGTTGGGAACTGCCCTCTGCGTTCCATGGGCGAAGCGGGCAGTGGCCTGGCCTGGGTCTGCCCACACGGCCCTGCCCCTGGAGGACGCACCGGAGCCGGTCACCGCTGGCCTTTACTGTGACAAGTGTGGGTTTTCACCCAAAGGCCCTGTGCTCTTGGAAAGCAAGCCCGTGAGGTCAGCTTCTGGGTCCTGTAGGACCCCAAGGGTTCAGGGAGTTTCAGACACCAGGAGGTGGCCAGAAAGCTAAGGGGGGCTCCGGGCTTGGGGGGCTCCAGACTTCAAGCCCCCGTGGAGCAGCTGAAATGCTCCCAGCTCCCAGCAAGGGCGCCAGGGGTTTTGGGCGCCGAGGCAGCAAAGCACTGTGGCCAAGCGCCGTTGGCAGAGCCCACCTCCGGGGGCCCAGCCGCCCTGACCCCGGTACTGCTGCGTGCGCTCTCTGCGGAGACCGGAGGGAGGGAGTCTCCTTGGCAACGCGGGGCTGAGCGAGACTGGGGGTGCGCCTGCCTCGCTCTCCCTGCCACTACAGACCTCGGGCTCCGCGCCCCCGGCCCTCCTGTCCCTCTGAGAGGGGCACGTGACGCCCCTGATAGCGGGGTGGCTCGGGTATCTGGAGGGCATGCCGGCCCAGGGGCCAGTCGCGGGGGCACGTGCCGTTGCCGTGGTGGAAGAGGAGGGTGTCGCCGACGACGCACATCGCGGGCACGTAGGTGCTCACCCGAGGGGCAGTGCGCGTGGCAGGGGCGCTGGCGGCCTGGCGGGGGGTCCAACCCCTGCTGCCCGTGCCGTGGGTGTCAAACGGCCAGTGCACCGGCGGATGGGGGGCCCTTGGCTGGGGACCCTGGCGGGCCCACCGGCAGCTTCCGAACCCCCTGGCCCCCAAGGGGGAGACACTGGGCTGGGGGCATGTGCTGCTGGGTGAAATGACCCCGCAGCTGTCTGCGGCTCTGGGGCCAAGTCTGCTTCCCCCACCCCAAGGGGCTGCACCTGCAGGCACAGTCGTCAGGAGACAGTAAACTGCAGTGAGGCCTCGAGGGGCCCCGACTCCCCGGCACGGGCGGCCTTGGGAGGGCGGCGGAGCTGCCGGGACACAGCGGCGGGCCGGGAGAGGCGTGGCCGGAGACCAGCACGGCACCGGGCTCGCGGCCGTCCGGCCCTGGTGTTCGGCGCGGGCAGCCAGAGCTGGCCGGGGCACAGCATGGGCGCGTGCTCTCTCTTCTCTCTGGCATCGGGTGACACGTGATAGTGGGGCGCCCCGACAACGAGCCCCCCCGAGCACCGCCAGTCCCGTCGTTAACTGACGCCCATTCTCCCTGGCCGAGCTGGCCGGGCCTCTGCTCTCCCACGGAAGGCCAGTTCAAGAGCAGCGTGGCGGCCGTAGATCACCTCCCCTCGTCCCAGCCCCCGGGGCCTGAGCCCGCGGCCTCCGCTAGCTAATGAGCTAAAAAATGAATTATTGGCCCGGCCGGCCGGCAGCAGGGAGGAGGCGGCCCGGCTGCTCATGTGAGCTGGTGCTGACACACCTTTAAATAAATCAGCCGCGCGGGAGTGGAGGCAAACGAGAGAAGGGGCGACCACAGAAGACCCCGACCCAGTCCCCCAAATCACCAGGCCCACGTGGAGCCCCAGAAGCCCGTGTTTTCTTCTCTTCCCGCCTAAAATGGACCCCCTTTTGTAGGCCCCCCCACCTCCCGCTGGACCTGTCCAGGACACGGCCTGGGGTGCAAGGCACGGTCAGCGGGGGGGCGGGACGCGGGTGGGGGGGCCGTGCCCCCAGGGGGCCTGCCGGGCGCTCTGGCCCCAGAGCCCGACGGCCGAGCTCTGCCTCACTTGACCTTGAGGTGACATGGCCCAGGCCCGCCCCTGCCGGAGAGGGTCCAGCTGAGACCCTCCATCATTCCAGCTGAGACCACACATCAGAGCCCGCCAGAGAGCGGCCCGCCGAGGCGATGCGCGGGTGATGCCCACGTCCCCAGGCCGGCCGCGGACAATTCCCGGCCATACAGGCCCTGCGGGGGCTCCCGAGAGTGTCTGCACGAGGCAGCGAACGGCGACAGGGAGCCGCGGCCACATTTCGGGAAATCGCCACAAAGTGAACGGCTCCGGGAAAAGGAAGAGATGCTCCTGGCTTCCGGAGAGGAGCGAAAGGGGGGCCCCCAGGTTGGACAGCTGCGGCCGGAGGGCAGGGCCCGAGTGGGGACAGGCCCCCTTCTGTTTGAGTCCTGCCCGGGCGTGGGCGAGGGCCTGGTGTGCGCGGGCGTGATGCTGGCCGCCACTGGTCAAGGTGAGCGAGTCAGAAGGCCCCGTCCGGCTCCCGGGCCCACTCACATCCCAGGGCCCAGTCTGGCACAGAGCAGGGGAGCGGGCAGCTCTCTGCTGTCGAGCCAGGCCGCCCCTCAGCGCAGGCCTGGGCTGTCCCTGCAGGCCTAGCAGTGTCCGTCACACAGGTCCAGAATCTTCCATCACCGCTGGGAACAGCTGACCAGAGAACCCGTTGTTTTCCCCTGCTCTCCCTTCTTACCCGGATTACTTGGGAATGAAAATAAACGTCGAGTCAGGTGACAAGAAGTCGCAGGTGTGTGTGGGGCCGAGTAAGGGGAAGTCAGAGGCCCAGAGGCCAGCCCAGGGCAGCAAGGCCGCGGCCGCAAAGCCCTTCCCGAGGCCGGAGTGAGGGCAGGCCCATCTGCCCGCCCCTGCCAGGGGGGAGGCCGCTCAGCGCCCCTTCTCCTCCCGGCGTCTGTCCCAGGCGGGGGCGGCGGCCATGGGCAGCGCCAGCAGCTGCCTCTGGGCCTGGCAGGCGGCTCGGCGGCTGCCAGGGGGCAATGGGGGCAATGGGTTGTATTCCCAGAAAAGAAAGTTCTGCGCCCATGACCAACAGCTTCCGTGTGGCTTTGCACGGGCGCCGCTGCCCTGGGACAGCCAGGGGCTCGGCCACGGCACTTGGGGGTGTGGGGGGCTGGACCCGGGACAGCCAGGGCGCTGGAGCTGCACCCTCCAGCCTGGGCAGGCGGGGCTTCCCCGATGCTCCCGCAAAGTACGGCACCTTCCCCGAGCCCCCTTCCCACCCATGCCCCGGCCAGTGTGCTTTTTATGGGAACCCCTCCCCCCAGGCGCTGAAAAACCAGGGATGTTTTTTTGGGGCCTGTCACCCCTGGGTGAACCTCTGGGTTTTCCAACACTGATTTTAAAGCAGATTCTGTAGCAGAGTACCTGGGAAGGGAGGACCGTGCTCAGCGGCCAGGAGGCCGAGGGGACCCCCAGGGCGCACGTGGGGCCGGAAGGACGGGAGGCTGCGAAAGAAAGGGCTGGCTAGCAGCAAGGAATTTCCAAAGTGTCTTTCTGCCGTAAGCAAAACAGGAACTGGGAGGGGAGGCATGGAAGAGGGGACGGGAACAATTTGTCAGGAAAACAGAGGGGGCTTCCTCTCCCCGGGGAGGGCCCGGCCAGGCTGTGCTCGAGCAGCTGGCCGCCCCCCGCACGCATACCTTCTGCCCCGGCCTTGTTGCTAGGGGGCAGGCCTCGGGCCAGGGGACGGCCAGCTAAGACGAGGGATATTTATTCCTTAATTACCAGAAGCTTTTAAGAAACTGGCCACTGTAAATCCGCCCGCAGAGAGCGGGAGGCAGCGGACAGGGATTTATGCTCTTGGGGCAAAGACAAAATAAATATCCCGCCTGACTTGGGATCGATACTATGAGTGTTTTTGCCAACCTGCAGGGTGTTTTATGAGCTCAGAGGGACGGAACGGGATCATTATTAATTAAATAAAGTCGGCTGAATTAGGCTTATTACTTCGGAGAGGCCGGCGAAGGGTGCCAGGCCCCGTGGCGGGGCGCGCAGACACGTGCGGCTCCAGGCGGCCGGGGGGCGACAGCCGGGGTCCCGGCCCGCCCGAGGGTGTCCCTGAGTTAGAGTGTGGGCTCCCCCTGCCTCAGTCTGTGGCTCGGGGTGAGACCCGGGCGGGGAGCGGCTCTGCTCGCCTTAGCCCTGGGCCCCTCACAGCACCTGTCTGTGCCCAGCGTGAGTGAGATATCCGCCCGGGCACAGCCCAGGGCACCTGCTGGGACTTCCGCCTCGGGGACCCGAGGGGCCAGGCGGAGCTGGCGCCAGGTGTGGGGCAGCGGCTGGTGTGAGCGGAAAGGGGCGCAGACCCCACAGGCTGCTGTGCCGAGCCGGGAGCTCGGGCCTGAGCGCGGGAGAAGGAGCCAGGCTCTCGGGAGGGGCTGGGCCCGGGGCAGGGTCCACCGCTCCTGCGTGTCTGGGGCTGGGCAAGGGCCTGCTGACTGAGGCCACCCGGCACATGGCTGGGAGAGAGTGCCCACCGCCCTGGGCACCGGGATGGCAGCAGATCCCGGGCCAGGCGTCCTGCAGGCCACCTCTCTGCGGCCACTCGGGTTGGCCTCAGCCCCGTGTCTGTAAATCTCATCTCACCCCGGGCTGGCCCCGTTTCACTCCCTGGGGCCCAGCAGACCCTCACACCATGGCTGAAGCCATCCCCTGCTGAGTCCTCAAGCCAGACCCGGCTGTGCTCCTGGCCGCCCCGCCCTGGTCAACGGCAGGTGGCCTCGTGGACCCCACGGCGTTCTCAGGCCGTTCCTGGGCAGAGCGGAGAGCTGCTGGGGTTTCCTCCCTGGCCCTGGGGTGACTCCTGTCTCACACCTGTGACTGGCCGTGGGGAGGGGGAGGCGGTCAGGGGGAGCCCGGGGCCGTGTTCCGGGAGCGTGGACAGAGCGGGGGTGGCCCCCGGGGCTGGCCGCGAGAGGGGGCGTCCAGGAGCTAGGGCAGGTGGAGGGCGGCAGGTGGAGGGGGGCAGAGGGGGTCACAGGGACAATTCTGAGGGAGCATTTTAAGCAAATTACTTTTGAAAACACGCTCCCTTATTAGAGAAAGACAAACCCACGGTTGTTTTGGGAGCAGCCGAGATATTATTTTCAATATCCCCGGCCCCCCAATTTCCGAACACAGAAAACATGGCTGGGCACAAGGAAAAAACACCTCGGTCCTTCCCCCCCACCATGGTCCCCGAATTCCCTCCTGTCACCTCCACTCACAGACGGATTGACCTGGCTGGAATTTTAGCGGACGCCTTTGTTGGTCTCCGCAGAGCTAGTTTGACAAATCAAGTCTGTGAATTAGCTTGCAAACCACGTGTATATTTTTACAGTCATCACAGCTAAGGCACACGCGGACGTTTCTGGGCTGACGCGTCAGGAAGAGATGCCAACAACTCTGTAAGCATAAATCCCGGTGAGCCCGCGCCGGTGCGAGGCGGCCGGGCAGCCAAGTGAGGCCAGCCTGGGCTCGAGTAATGTGGCATGAAACGGGCTCCAGCGCAGCGAATTAAGTTTGCCATAACAGAGGCTGACGGGCTCGGCTTTGGGACATAGCACATCACAAACACGAGGGAAGAGAAATGGTCCTTCTCCTCCGCCCGGGAGCCCGGGAAGTGGGTAGCGGCCCCGCTCCCTGGGCCGCGCCCTTTAATACTAGGGAGCAGGCCCCGGCCAGAGGGGCTGGGCAGGGACCTCGGAGGGCCAGGCCTGACCTGGCGGCTTCTCCAGGCCGCAG
Organism: Scalopus aquaticus; assembly: GCA_004024925.1. NCBI lineage: Eukaryota > Metazoa > Chordata > Mammalia > Eulipotyphla > Talpidae > Scalopus > Scalopus aquaticus. The sequence continues at coordinate 16,940 of PVIJ01009476.1, forward strand.
GGGACCTACACCCTGGACCTATCACCAGAAAAGAGACCACCCCGCAAATTCAGACGTTGAGGTTTATGGAAACCGCTCTGCAGGAGTCTTATTTTGCAGGACGCCTGGCCCAGGAACTGGTACTAGCCCGGGCCCGAGGCGGGAGCCCCTCATACCCTTCATTTATGACCTCCCGGGGGTGTGCAGGACCCAGGGGTCCCCTCTGAACCTGCTGGGGAGCCCGGGGCTAAGCGGCATGTCCTAAGTTGTTTAGCGACACGAGACTGCATTCCAGCGCAGCCTAACGCAGTGGGTCTTCTAATTCTGGGGGGAGAAGGGGCTCCCCAGAAGGGGGTCCTCCACGGCGGAACCAGCAGCTGGTAACAACAAAGCAGACCTGGACGGGGGAGAGCCGTCCAGAGCCATGTTCAGCGGGAAGGACGCCGGGAACAAGCCGCCTTTCCCCAGCACAGCAGAGAAGCCCGCGCCGGGCCTCGGACGGGCTCGCGGTCAGCTCGTCCAGCCAGGGGCGGGGTGGCCTGCCAGCACCCCCAGCCGCCGCCACCGCCCGGAGTTCACAGACCAGAGAGCCCCGAGGGACAACCAGCGACTCCTAAACGTCACCCTCGGCCGGATCTGCCACCGCTCGGCCGGCTTTTTGCCTCCAAGTTCGGCTGTGCTGCGACGAGTCCATCACAGGGGGTTACCCCTCGGGAGTAAGGAGAGGATTGTGACTTACGCTGGAGCCAAATTCCGTCATCGGAGCCCCCCACGTCTAAGCCACGGCCGGGGCAGGAGCCAGCCCAGTGCCGCCGTGCTGAGCAGCAACGCCACAGCCCTGGGAGCTCTGCGCCTCCCGGGAAGTGGCCTCGGAGGGAGAGTGGGCAGGAGGCTCCGAGGCCGGTTCTCGGGTCGCGGTCTCTGCGTGGCCCAGGGCCAGCCTGCCCGGAGGGGCGCCTTGGCTGGCAGTGCTCCTGCGCCATCTCGCGGGTCCCGCCGGCGCCTGGGCCAGCTGGGCGTTCGCCCTGTGCTGGGCCTCTCAGGTGCTCGAGCCCGTCCCGGACGGTCCAGCTGAAGGCGCAGTGACTGCGCGTCCCAGGAAGCAGGCCCGCGGCGGTCATAGAGCTAAGCCTTCGACTCTGCAGGCGGTTCGTTCCCCCTCCGGATGCCAAGACGGCCTCTTACGGCTCCACGACACTAATGGCCTGCGCTCAGCCCCGAGCGTGGCGGAGGAGACAGCCAGCCACCCCCCATCGACCCAAATCTAGTGTAGAGGCTCACCCGCCCCTGCTGAAGGCGGCTCTGCTGCTGTTGCCGCCGCCCTGGGAAGGCCAGGGGGCTCTGCCCCCAGCTCACGCTCTTTCCTGTCTTCACGCACCAGGATGTCCGAGGGCCTTTGAAACAGGCGTGTAGCGCCTCCCTGCTGGGCAGCGGATTAAGCGCCGCACTGTGGCGCTGTCGCAGCTGCAGCACGAGTTCAATCCCCGGCCGGGGAGCTTCCCACAGGGCGCAGCAGACCTCTCCTGTCTCCCCGCTGCTCCCCTCAGCAGTGTGTTTCAGCAGATCTGCCTGTTCTGCTCCCCACTTTGTCTCTGGTGAACCCTCTTACCCCCCACAACTATGGCCTGCACCCCAGCTTGTATGCATAAATAAATAAATAAATCTTAAAAAAAAACCCAGGCGTGTAGATAAACGTTTCATCAGATGGCCAACATACTATTTTAAAGGTGTCAAGCTGGGAAACCAGTACGGAGGTCTCCCCCCACATTAACATGGAATTGCCGTTCAAGCCAGCAACCCCACTTCTGGGAACACAGGCAGAGGAGGAAGCAGAACACTGAAGTGCGGTATCGGGACAAGTTCACAGCTGCACTGTTCACAGAAGCCAAAAGGTGGACACGACCGGCAGCCGACACCAGGTGAAACAGCCACGCCGTGAAATATTTATTACTCAGCCTTGAAGAAGGGGATTCTGACACAGCCCACCCCACGAATGAGCCCCGAGGACACTTTGCTCAGCGACACCAGCTGGTCACCATGACCAACAGGGCACGAGTCCTCTCACACAGGCCCCTGGGGAGCAAAGGGGCTGGGGGGAAGATGAGGGTTGGAGTTTAATGAGTAACGTTTTGGTTTGGGGTGAAAGTTCTGGAGATGGCGTGGTGCCGGCAGCGCGACGCTGTGAGGCGGGGGAACAGGACGCCCAGCGTGGACGGTAATTGTGGGTTTTGTCATGTGCATCTGACCACCAGAGTCACCCTTTCGCTTCCAACACAGACACCACCGCACACATCTGACATTTCCTGCCCACACTCTACGGCCTGTTAGAAATAATCACCGAGGGCCTCCCCGGTGGCGCAGCGGTGACGCGTGTTCGACACCCGGCCGGGGAGATTCCCACAGGGCACGGCAGACCCTCCTGCCTCGCCTGCTGCTCCCCTCAGCAGTGTGTTTCTGCTCTGCCTGTTCTGCTCCCCACTCTGTCTCTGGGGAGCCCTCTCGGTGCCCCACGCCTCTGGCCTGTACCCCAGCTTGTATGCATAAATAAATCTTTAAAAAACAAAAGAAATAATCACCGATACCGCGCGTGATCGACACTGTTTCCCCAAACGACCCTGAAACAGCCTCTGGAGTCCACGTCCCCCCAGCCTGGGAGTGGGTCCTCGAGGGTGTGTTGTGCTCGTGACCTCGACCCCGGCGCCCCCTGCACGCCCACCCTCTCGGCTTTCCTTACTCTGACGTTTCGGAAGAGCCCAGCAATCTCTTGTGCACCCGCCCCCCAAGGCGCATCGGGTGGCACAGACTGGGGTGGTCCCCCAGCCCCCCAGCGCACCCCCGGAGGCCCCGGGCTGGCGCTCCATCCTGGACCTCTGCCCCTGTAACCAGTGGTCTGGGGGTGCCCGGAACCGTCCTGTTCTGCAGAGGCCGCCCCCGACGTGCCGGCACCGGCGGGAGCCCTGCTGCACGTGCTCTCACGCTCCTGGCGCGGGCGGGCCGTCTGCAGCGCTCACTCCGGCTCTGGAGAGCAGCGCTCCGGAGCCCCCGGTCCGCAGGCTGTGAGAGCGGCACCAGCACCGGCGGGTCGTGCGGCAACGCTGCGCCGGGTCTGGCCAGCGGCCTCCTGCTTCTGCCTGGGCGTCACCTCCGCCCGGGCAAGCTCATGCTCTCTGGCCGTGGGGCGCCCTGGGCCCGCCCTGGATGGCCCCCGCCACCCCCAAGGAGCCCTGATTCTCCGGAGCCACCATTTAATTTGCTTTGTTTCTTCCGCGCATTTTAAAATCAGAGAACTGACGGAGTTTGGATAAACAGCACGGAGAGGCTCCGCGCCCCTGACCGAGCCACCCCAACGGGGACACCTTGAACCACTGGGGTGCAATATGACGGGCAGGGCACCCCAAAGGGACCATCCACCCCCACGCTGAGTACCCCGCTGCCAGAGCCCTGCTCGCTCACACCAACCACCCCTGCAGACCCTGGTCTCCACCCCTCACCCCTGCAGTCACGAGTCGGTTCTTCATCTCTGCTGCTCCGCAACGGGGTGGTGACAGGCGATCTTTGGGGGTGGGCCTTTCTCACTCGGCCCGATTCCCCAGCCACAGGACCGCTGGCGGCTCAGCAGCCTGCTCTTGTGAGCCCGGTGCCGTGACAGCGGTGCCCAGCTGCCCGCCCCATCCCCGCTGGGGTCGTCTGGGCAGCTGCCCGGGTGGGGCGGTCGCAAGGCCACCACGGCCCTCGGCAGACAGGTTGCCTCGGGGTCCTGGGTCTCCCCTCTCGGGGTGAAGCCCTAGGAGCGCGGCTGCTGGGGCGGGGGGCTGGCCTGTCGCTTGCGAGGAATCGCCGAGCTCTCCCCAGTGCAGACGCATCTGGCTTTGAAAGACAGTGTGGACGAAACCAGATCCTGTCATGCAGAGGGAGCAGCGCGCACCCTTCTGGCCGAGAGGAATGTGACCGCCTCGTATTTAAGATCGGGGTGCGCGGCTCACGGGGCGGTGGGGCAGCGTGACTGCACCTGTTCCCCCAAAAATGCCCGACAAAGAGGCACAGACGGCCTCGAGTTCATTTCCGGAAGTGGACGGGACATAAATAACGAGCATGGACATCAGGTGGGTGTGGTGTGGGCACGCGTGTGTGTGTACATGTATGTACACACAGGTGTCCGTGTGCACGTGTCTGTTATGTGATGCACGTGTCCGCGCGCGTGTGAGAGAAATCAGAAAACGTGGCTGAAAAGACGGTAGCAAAGCGTCAGAAAGGGACAGTTTACAAGTGAGGGCCAAGTTTACAGGCCGGCCGGCCAGGGCCTGGGGGGCCGCCGGCGCCGCCGGCTCCCAGCGGGAAAAGGGGTGCAGTAACGCGGACATCTGAGCTCTGGGTCGGCCCCGAGGAGGGCCCCCCGCTACTCTGAGGGGCTGCTCTGCCGCTCTCCTCCCGTTCTTCCCGGCCTCTTTGGGGCACATTTGGAAATTATTTAAAAAGATAAAATGCCTCTAATCTGTTACCAATTACAAGAAACATGTGAATATTATTTTCTAATTTGTGACTCTTGAGTGTGTGTCTCAAACACCAGAGAGAAGTAATTGAAGTAATTATGACTGCTCCTGAATATTCCTATTATGCTCTTGAAACTCGAGGGCGGATGGTCCTCTGGGTGTGATGTGCCCCAGGCTGAACGTCGGGAAGACATCACAGCCCTGGCGCGGGCAGCGCCCAGCCCTGGCCGAGCCGCCGGAGCCCGGGGCACGGGGAGAAGCCCGGCTTCCCTGCGACTCCACTCACCCCAAACTCCCGGCCCGCGACGGCCTCGCCCCGCAGAGCTGCAGTGCAAGGCAGCCTGATTTATGACACGAGCAGAGGGGGCTTTTTTTAAACCTAGTTACAGCGCGACTTGAGTGACTAACTCCTGAAAATTGGTAATTTCTTGGTGGTTAACAGTAGAAGGTCTGCCAATGAGAGGCGAGGCGCGCTAATAGATTTATAGAGCGTTCTATGCCGATTAGGCCCCCCAGCCAGCCACAGGGCCGCAGCCAAGCGGGGTCTGCACGGCGAGCTCCTCACTGCCGACGCCCCGCCACCACCCCTGCTAATGGCTGCGAGGCGGCGTGTTAGTGCTGACTGTACAGGAATCTGTAATTGTTCTGAGGGCCTTGCTGTGAGACCAGCTCCCTCTTCGTCCGCGCAAGGGCCTCTTTGTTCTTGGGGTAAACAAGGGCCGAGAGGGGCAGGCAGGGCACGGGCCGACTCGGCTCCCCGAAGATTCGGGGCAGGGATCCCGCGCAGGGCGGCCTTGCCCGCGCTGTCGGGGGCCACAGCCGCTTCTGCTCGAGCCTCTGGCCTCTTCCCGCTCATCTCCCTCCGGCCTCGAGAGTCCCTCTGCCTGGACGAGGTGGTTTCCAGGCAACCAGAGGGCCGAGGCCCCCCGGGGCCAGCCCGCCCTTCTCAGGCCGGTGTGGAAAGACCGGCCCTGCCCAGGCAGACGCGGGAAGTTCGCTCTTTGCACAGCCTGGACGGGCCGACTCTGGTCGCGAATGTTTTCTTTGGGGACGTGCTCACCGGGGGGAGCATCCCTCTGGACACGCGCAGGGGGTGCTGGGCCCGGGGAAGGGGCTTGCGCCCTCACCGCACGTGCCCACGAGGGTGTGCGCCCCCTCTCTCTCCACGCCGGTGCTGTCCCCGGCACGCCGCACACAATCCGGCCCCTTCTCCGCCACGAGTGGGCTGTGACACTGACGGGGCGGGGGCGGTGCGCTCAGGCACTCGCTCTCCGGGGAGCCGCCCCCGAGCGCTCGCCGGGTCAGCCGGGCCCAGCTCTGGGACAGGTGAGTGGAGAGGGGGAAGGGAGACGCTGGAGATGGGGGGCCGCGCTGCGGTGGGGGGGGCGGCGACCCCAGGGGCTAAACAAGCCGAGTGAGACAGAATCCACTTCCTTGGTCTTTGCGACTCAGGCAGCCCGGGACTTAGCCCCCCCGACTTAAAGGGGAATGAACACGTCTCCCTGCCGCTGACGGACACACGCATCAGCACGTCAGTGCGTCTGCAGTTGGGGACGGGCTGCGAGAGAGGCGTGAAGGCCACGCGGAGCCGCCGGCCTGAGGTCGCGCAGGCCCAGCTGCCGGGGACGCCTGGGCTCCCCAGGACGGTGGCCAGAGGCGGCCCGCGGTGCGCGGCCTGCTTCCCCAGGCCCATCCGCACCCCTCGGGCCCTATGGGCAGGCACAGCCTTCAGAGCACCGCAGGGGAGGACGTCTCCCCCGCCGGTCTCCAGAGCGGACATGCTGTGGCTACTCACGGACACCGCTGGCCGGGCGGCCTGACTCCCTGAGGCCAACCTGGGCCACGGAAGCACGTGGGTTACCTGGCGCTGAGGACATCTGAGAATCAGCAAACGTGAGAGGAGGCTTCCTCCCGCTCCCCTTATCTGCCCAAAATGGGTCCCCCGAACAAGGCCCGGTGGGGACCCCCGGGGTCATGTACCGGGGAGCTGGGCACCAGCACAGCGGCGGTGAGACGTGGCCCCAGCCCTGGCCAGACTCACCCCATCCCCGCCTCCTCTCGAGGGCCTGCCTCTCGCTGGACATCGCCTGCTGGCCCCGGGGCCTGTCCTCGCCGACGGCGCAGCGCTCCCGTCTCACCACCCCTCCGGGGACACGGCAAAGTAAAATTCAGTGAATTGCTTCCTTTTCTCCTGTCAGCCTGTGTCAGTAAGTCACGGCCCCCAGCCACTGACCGAGCCGGGAGGGCGGCGGCAAAGCCCACCCACCATGGCGGGGGCTCTCCCTGCGCCTGGCCAGGCTGGGAGCCAGAGGGGCCCCTGGAGGTCCTGGGGTGAGCAGCACGGTGGGGTTCAACGAAGGATGCCGACGAGGCCCCCCACCTTCCTGGGAGTGGCCACCACGGGGGCCGCATCCGCCCTGCCCGAGGTCTGCCCGGCGGCACATGCACGCCAGGCCTGCCAGCCGGGCCGAGCGGCTCTCTCCTTCAGCGAAGCCTGAGCGGCACTCTGGGTCTCGCCCACGGGGGGCCAGAGGCCGCGCTGGGCCCTGGGACCACTCCCGCCTCCGGGGCTGGCGCAGCACCACCAAGGACAGCCTCGGGCCTCCCCCCGGGCAGCGCGCCCGCAAGTGCAGCGACCCCAAGGCAGGGCAAAGGGCCTCCAGGAAAGCTGGTGGTCACTCAATCACGCTGCAGGAGAGGCCGCTGGGACGTGGGGCGGCCCCCAGGTGGCATGCCCGGGGAAGGGACGCACCCCAAGCGGCAGGCCCGGCCCTGAGCGGGGGCAGCACGACCGCTGCAGGGGAGGTGCACCTGAGGGTGCGCCGGGACTTCCGTGGTGGGGGTGGGGGTGCATGGCGCTTTTAGGGAACGCCCCCCACCCGGCCCCCGCCCCGCCCCCACACCCCGAGAGCTCCCCCCTGACGGGCGCCATAATGAGAAGCGCTGTCAATCACCGCTCCATCAGCCTGGACAGACTTTCACTTCCTGAAACAATTTATTGGATTCCCAGAAGCAAATGGGCCTTCTTCCTTTTCAGCCCGAGTTTAGGGAGCTATTCAGAGGGGGTGTGTGTCCCCTGTCCCCGCTGAGCGGCCTTTGTGTCCTTCATTTACTCATGAAAACAGTTTCCTGAGTTTACCTACCTCCTCTGTCCGGGTTTCCGAGTGTTTGCCAAGGCTTCTCCCCCCGCTGTTCAGTGACTGGCTCACAAAACCCACCAGCTGTTTCCAGCTACTGAACCAGGGAGGCAGCAGCGAATTTTATTTGCAGATTTTGGGCGGGGGGCAGGGCGGGGTGGGGGAGGGGAGGCGCTCTCTCGGAGAAATTACATTCTCGACAAGAGATAAAGAAATGAGAGGACACAGAGGGAACTCTGGGGTCCCTGCCTCCCCCGCCCCACCCCCCCGCGCCTTCCTGTCCATCAGGAACTAAGGAGCTCCCTAAAAGAGCTGAAGGCGCCCCAGTACCTTAAGGACACTGAAAATGGGGGGGGGGGGCTGTACCCACGCACACACTAGGTTACCAGTGACAAGTTTCGCTGGGACAGGATGTCCCATGCTGCCTACAGGCCACCTACAAAAGAGTGTTTCAAAGGGCAGAGCCTCTCCGTTTCTGAGCAGAGAAAGAGGATCGAAATGACATAAAATAATATTTTCCTCTATGGCGCCTCTTAAGGGACAACCTGCGCGGGGCAGCTGCGGTGAGCCGCTTGGGCCGTCCTGCCGCATAAATCAGTTTAACTTTTAACCTGGGAAAACAGGCCGAGGCGGCGGAGAGTTCCGTGCGGCCCACCGAGACTTTCCCGTCAATAGTAAATCGGGAGCCACTGAAATCCGTTCAGGGCAAAATTACGCGGCCACGTAAGAAATAATATCTATTAGGTTAATTTAATCACCGAATACTTTACAGATGAATTAGAATTTAGAATCCAATTATTTCCAACATTGGGCTGTCAGAGTTGGTTTCTGAGCAGGAGAAGGACGAGAAGGGGAGGGGGGCTGTAGGAGGTTGGGGCGGCTTCTAAAGGCACCGAGGAGACAGACCCCGTCCTGCTCCAGGACCAGAGGGGAGCAGAGAAGCGATGGCCGAGGAGAGCGGAGAGCTGCTCACCACCCACCCACCCACCCACCCACCCACCCTACCCCACCCCGCCGCCCAATGAGCCCTGTCTGGACACAGGCGTTTGTCGTTCTGACAGCCAGCCATTGTCTGCGCGGCTCCCTGGGGCAGGCTGGGCCACATCCTGGGGAGGCCCAGGACCAAGGCAGCGCCTGGGCCTGGAAAACTGCCGGCGCCCTCAGGGGGCCCACCTCAGGGGGCCCGAGGCCCATGGAGACCCTTTCTCAGGCAGCCACACCCTGCCCTCCCCTGCGCTCTGTGGGGCTGCCTTGCTCTTTCCTGGCACGAAGAGCCGCGGGGGGAGGCAGAGAAGATGCAGGCCGGGACCAGCCAGGCCCATAACTGCCCGGACATCCGCAAGGGAGAGACGGGCCAGAGGAAGTGAGGCCCGCACCGGCCTGAGGTCAGCACGAGAGACCCTCCGGCGGCAGGAACAGAGCTAGCCCTGGAGAGGGAGGCTCGGCCGGACAGAGCCCCCTCCACTGCCTCCCAGGCGGGGGAACCAGAAGAAAGAGCGCCCCCCTGCACTCTCCACCGGCGGGCCCAGCACGTCGCAAGGAACAGCCCAGCGCTTTCCTCTGTCCCCTCCAGTCCACGGGCTGGTGCTGGCCACCGCGGAATTGGGTCCACAAAGATTCTTACCACTGATACCTGAGTTTCGAAAAGGAAGATGGATTTGTGCCAGAGCTTTTAATAAGTCCAAAACAGAGGTAACTCTAGAGGAAAATGATTGAAAAATCCAATCACTTCTTTTTTGGCTTGCTACATTTTTTTTGGAGGGGGGTGCGGGGCGGCTGGCTGGGAACAGAAACTGGCAGAGGCCTTTGCATGGGGGCTGTGTCGAAATGCGACAGATTTCCCACACTCCCTACGACAGAGTAGGAGGAACATTAGGGGAAAACCTTTCTTATCACTCATTCCAGAAAGACCCTTACAGCGTGAAATGAATGAATGCATGTGCATTTGAATTTAACACGTTGGGGGGTCCCGGCTGCCCACCAAGACTGAATGCACTAAGTTTCAGGGGGCTGCCCAGGCCCCCCCTCTTCAGGAAGCACAACTAAAGCCCACCTCTGATAGAGAGGTCCCCCGGGCCCCATTCCTCAGCAGGAGAGGAGCTGGGTGTTTACTGGCCGTCGGGGTTTTATGGTGGGGGCCCGCCGGCTGCACACACATAGCTCCAGCCAGGCCGACTCTGAGCCCCCAAAATCCTCCTCGGCGGGCACAACAACGCTCCCTCATTATCCCCTTAATAACGACGCCGTTGCCCTGCTCGCGTGCACCTAGAGCTTCTGCGCGCGCGCAAGCGGTCACACCCATCTCTTTGATTCATTTAATTGAGGGCAGGGCACTGGATGCGATCTGGGAAGAGGCTTTCCTTGTTCTAGGCTGATTTATTACAGCCCCTGAAAACACCTGTTCATCAATTTAGCCTTTTGCACAAAATCAGACAACATCCAATTTCTTTAAACTATCTACAAAAATGCTCCCTTCGGCAACACATCAAAGCAAACAACAGAAAACCCGCTCCCTATGGTAAGGACCCCGGAGCAGGACGGGGGGAGGCCGCGGGTGGGGTGTTGCTGCTCGGCGGCAGTGGGTGGGCTCCCGCGCTGACTCCTCAGCCCAGCTGTTCTCTAAGCAGCAAAGCTAAGCTCCCAGGCCAACGCGGCAGAGGATGCCGGCAGCACTTCTGCACCGCCTTTGGCTGCAGAACTAAAAAGCCACCTCCTTATGTCAGGAAAGAGATTCCCCTTTAGCCTCTTTCCCTGGGGGGGAGTCAGCTTCCAACATTATGTTTACCCAGGCCACGAGCCGCCGGGGACAGCATCGGGCACCCGACTCCGCTCTTCCCCGACCTGGCATTACTGGGAACACACAGTCCCCCGAGAAACCAAGCCCCGAGGCCAGGCTGGCCCCGGCTGCTGTGTCCGCACCCCCAGCGGGTCCAAAGGGAAGGCAGGCCCGGCCGCCTTAACTCGAGCTTCACAAGCTGACCTCGCAGCGGGTGAGAGGCTTGTACCCTGACAAACCTGTTGGGAGCTGTCTTCCGTCTGGAGGGACCAGGAGCCGCGTCCCCACCCCTCCTCCTGCCTGGGTGCTGAGGAAGCGCTCACCCTCCCCGAGAGATCAAATGGGCAGCAGCTTGGAAGCAGGACGGGTCGGAGCGACCGCCACAGGCCTAATTAATGGCCCTGCTGGTCGCAGCTGGAAGAGCTGAGCTGGGGGTGATTAATTAAATTAGCTGGCAGAGGAAATTACAGTGGAAAAGCCAAAGTTTGATTGCTCCATAATTAACCGCCGTGCAAATAATATCAGCATCTATAACTTCCAGCGATGAGATCAGAAGCCAATTGAATTTGGCACTGATTGAAGCTGTAAATATCCCGTGGTGAAAAATGATAGGTTTGTTCTAGAGGGAAAACTTACAGAAATGGACATCTAGCTAATGTGATCAGGGAAAGGGCACCCGGGGATACGGCAGGAAGGAAGCCTTACCTTTTTCGGCCGCCTTTTTCCAACATTCAAACAACTCTTTTTTCACATTTCTTTGGACGAGTGACGAGGCGTGCTGTCCTAGAGAGCCTCCTCTGAATTTCAGATTTGACTTCCTAGGTGTGGAACCCACGTCAGGGTTCCATCCCCCTCCCCCGTTCCGGGGATTAAAACCCCATTCTAAAGCCATTTCATAGGCTAATACGCTTTCATCTCCCCGAGAAGGGGAATGTTCTATTTAGACCTCGGGTGCGTGAGTGATGGCCGCTTTTCTAGATAATGACATTTCTTCTTCTTTGTAACAATCTCATGTTCAAAATATGGTTTCATTAGCAATGGGATTCTACTTAAAAGAAAGAAGTATTTTATACGGATAATTGCCCTGCCAAAAACGGCCCACTTGCCGCAGGCAAACGAGGCTCTGCGCCCCGCTGAGCTGGCGCGCGGCCTGTTCCGCGGCGGAGGTCGTGCACCTGCGCGGGAGGCCGGGACAAGGGGCTCGGGGCCCCCGACCACGGGGCGGCACGCGGCCGGCCTCGACACACGGGAGCTCTCCGGGAGCGGGAGGGACGGCCGGGCCGGGCAGGCAGACGCGGCGGGGTGGCGGCGGCCCGCAAGCGAGTCCCGGGGCTTCTCAGAGGGGCTTGGCCACCACCGAGCGGGCGGGGGGCTCGGTGACTCCCACTCTGTGTGAGTCGGTGAGAAAGCAGAGGCCCGGCTGGCCCGAGGTGTGAGGGCGCTGGCCCGACCGCCCCGGGGCCCTCGGCCTGCGGGGTGTGCGGGGCGCCAGTGTGGGCGCAGCACGGAGAGGGGGTGCGTGACTCGGCAGACGTCCTGGCCGCCGCGTGGCCTGTCCCAGGAGGCGCAGCACGGAGCCAGAGCCGGGGCGGGGCAGCCCCGGGAAGCCGCCGGCCACGCTGTGCTCCTGGCCGCCCGTCAGCGGACCTGCGGTCGCGTGTCCACGGGGCCTCACGGCCACCGCCGCTGGGGACAGGAGGACGCGCTGCCGCGGGAGGACCTGGCCGCCACGGCAGTTTCGGTCATGGCCCCACGGCCCGAGGGACCGCGCGGGACCTTCCCCGCGTCTGGCGCGGCTCTGGGCGGCCCGGCGGCGCCCGCCACCACATGGACCGCCACGGACCTCGTGGACCGCCACGGACCGCGTGGCCTCTGGGTGTCGAGGACGCGCCGGAGCCACCGAGTCTGAACTTCTGGCGTGAGGAGCAGCCTGTGCCGCGGCAGCGCAGGGCTGGCTGCTGGCCTCCGAGGGTGCGTCGGGGTCGAGGCCGTCAGGGGGCCGTGGGGCGACTGCGCGGGGGACCCAGCCGCCGCAGTCCGCACTCGGTCCTGCGTAAGCCCAGACAAGCCGGAGCCCTCAGCGCTGAGGACACGCGGGGCGGGGAGGGGGAGCCTCAGGCTTTCCCAGCTGGGGGGACCGGCTGGACGACACCGAGGGCTCCCGGGGTGACATGACCTCCCCGACCTGCGCCCAAAGTCCACGGCTGCTTGTCCGGCCGCTCCCCGCGTGGGCAGCCGGTGCGGCAACCCTAGCTGGGGGCAGAGTCAAGGAGGGGCCGCCACCCCCGGGGACCTCCCTGGGCTTCAAAGAGGAGGTGAGGGCGACGGGGAGGCGCCGTCCGGGAGGGGAGCCGGGGCTGGGCTGCGGGGCCCCAGTGCGCCTCTCTGGAGGTGCTCCCTGCCCCTCCAGGATGTGGGGCTCAGCTTGCTCCACCGAGGGCGCCGTGGCCTCTGGGCTGGGCCGGGCACTGTGGCCGCGGCTCCCGGGCAATTCTGTCGAGACTGGCCTGGAGGCCGTGCTCGGGGGGCCTGGACAGCCTCACTGTCCCCCCCCAGGTCCACAGGTCAGAGACTCCAGGGCGGGCCGGGCACCTGGTGTGGCCAGTTCTCTGGGAGGTGCTGACGCCCCCCAAGCCTGCACCCCGCTGCAGCGGCTGGTCCTCGGAAGCCGGGGCTTGGCGTGAGCGAGGCGGAAGGACGCCCAGTGCCCCGGGCGGGTTAGCAAAGCGAGAGTGACGCACTACGGAGAATCCCGGTCGCCGCCCCCAGGCCTGCAAGCGAAGACCCAGAACGTCTGGCCGAGGCGTCTCCGGCGTCGCTCGCTCCTCTCCAGCCCTGACTCCGGCCAGCCGGGACCGTGGCCAGAGGCTCCCCGGCACCAGGGTGCAGGGCGGCCTGCCCAGCGTGGCGTCACACACCCACACGGGGGCACGGACGCCCCGTGAGCACCCCCAGACGTGGTGGCCACGCGCGCGCCTCACACTCAGGGGCCCGCTGGAATCGGCGGTTTTCTCGCGGCCGTCACAACGCAGCTGCGTCCGGCACGAGGTGACCGGGGGCCCCACTGCCCTCACCCCAGGCGAGGCCGCAGGGCGCCCAGCCGCGGCTCCTGATGTGGGGCGCAGTGGAGCACGGGGAGGGGGCGCCTCCGCGAAGGCAGACTCAGCTCCCCGGGCAGGGGCGGCCCGGCTGGCTCGGGGGGGCAGGGCTGCGGGCTGAGGGCTGCGGGGGGGCTGTGACCGAGGCCTGGTCACGTGGACGGCAGACGCGTCTCCCAAGATTAAGACGAGGAGGATGCGGGGAGCTGCTGGGGCGCCCCGCACCAAGACCCGGCTGCCGCCACCCCTGCTCTCTTTAGGGGCCACGTCGCCGCGACGTCCTCGCAGGGGACTCACGGGAAGAGCAGCCTCTGCGTGGACCCAGCCGGGCCGTCCCCGCCCCCCACGGCGGGCGGGCCGAGGGGCATCCAGACCCACAGGCAGGCGAGGCTGGTGGGGCTTGCGGGGAGCGGCCCCGGGCCCCCCGCGCCTTTACCACGTCGACCACACTTAGGCGGGCCAGGGCAGCTGCCGTCCAAGTGCCCCCTGGGTTCTCTGGAATTTTAAAGATGTGGTTACTAGCAAGATGACAGGAATGGACGTGGCTGAGGTCACACTCCGCCGCCGGGGTGTGGACGGTGCTGGGCGTGCAGGCCGCCCTTTGGGAAGCCCCGAGGCCTGTTCGTGGAGAGAAGAAGCCATCTTGGGCAGGGCGAAGGCACAGGCTGCGGCTTCTCCACCTGCGGGGTGTGCACTTCTCTCCTGGGGGGAGCGGGGCTCAGGCCATCGGTGGGGCGTCCGTACAACCCTCAGCTCTCAGCAGCGGGGGCCAGTCCCCCGATGGAGCTTGGTTTTCAAAGCAGAGAAAACCCCGCCTTTGTGGGCCAGCCCTCAACAGCCCCCGCCCCTGCCCTGGCCGAGCTGCCAGGGGGCTCGGGGACCCCGAGGGGGTGTGAGCACAGAGACTCCAGCAACATCAGTTGTCACATCCCCACAACTGTCGTTTCTCCCTGATTTCTGTTATTAAAACTCTGGATGTAACGCATGGTGGTGGGGGAGGGTGGCCAGAAAAAATACAATCTGGTCTGATCCATTTCAACTTGGCAAAATTTGAAAGACAAGAAGTAAAACATATTTTAAAAAAAATCTCCAAAAGTACTTAATGGTGTTGATTGTTTTTAAAGATTATAGAGTTAGAGCTAAAACAACAACAAAAATCTCCAACCTTTAACGAATCTCTTCCAGACTAACAAGCCCAATGGCCTGCTAAGCAGCTGAAGGTCAGCCAGCTGCAGACGAGGTGGCACTGGCACTTCCAGTTTCACCCACAGAAGCTACGACCTCCCCCCACTCCCCACTGCAGAAAAGCAGACGCTGCCGAGCTGCCTTCTGTGAGCCAGGACACGCGCAGGGCCTGCAGGTGACCCAGGTGGCCCCAGGGCCTAGCACTGGACAAATGTCCAGAATGGACAGCCAGCCTGCTGTCCCCAGGGAGAAAGCAGGCACACTCCAGGGCAGCTCAGCCTGCCCTTGGCACTGGCCGAGCCCTCCATCGGAGGCCAGGACTGGACCTGCCCGGCAGAAGCCACTTGCTCGCAAGTTGGTCTCTGACCCTCAGATCGCCTCAGCTTCAGAAACCCTGCTTGCTTCGCTTGTGTGACCTTTGATCTTTTGGAGAAGACTGTTTGGTGTCCCTGCATGTCCTCCCCATGCCGCCAGAGCCTCTACTTCCTTACGGCGACCACCTGCCTCGGAAACAAGATTTCCTCCAACGTCACGTAAAACTTCCAAACATGCCGTCTTTGGTTTTTTTCCACTACTTAAAGAGTGTGGCACTTTTTTTCTTTATTTAGCCTTCCGTTGAGTTATAATTCACCCACCGTACCATTCATCCAAAGCGTACAATTCAGTCTTGTTTTTAGCACTTTCGCAGTCATGCAACCATCACCACCACCACCACCGTAGAACATTTCCATCACCCCAGAGAGAAATCCTGTCCTCAGGAGCAGTCACCTGCCATTTTCCTGCCACTTCTCCGGACCGGCCCCACCTCTCCCTCACCCAGCTAAAGGCGGTAACCAACCACACACTTCCCTTCTCTATGGAACCACCTTCTCTGGGTGTTTCATACAGACAGAGTCCTACATTTGCAACTGGCTCCCTTCACTTACAGTGATGTTTTCAAGTCTTTCCTGTTGTAGCAGGAATCAATGCTACATCCCTTTACACTGCTGTGTAATATTCCACAAAAAGCCTGTTCACCAGCTGGTGGACATTGTTTGCACCTACTGAGTGGTTATGATGGATAATGATGCACTGAATGTTCACATGCAAGTTCCTGCGCATGGCCCTTCATCTCTCTTGTACCTGGAAGTGGGACTGCTGGGCCACATGGGAACTTCCTGTTTCTATTAACTCTGTGAGGAGCTCATGATTTTATAGATCTGCCTCACCTGCCAATAATCAGTCTGTAAATACAATCCACAGTCATTTTAACCACACAGCGGGGTGAACACACATTCCCGGGTACCGCCCCTAACCACTGCAAACCCCCCTCCCCCAAATGAGAGAACTAGGTTCTCTTAAGCAAGAGGGAACTGAGACAAGGGGACGGTAGGTTTCAAGGTTGCGCGGCTCAGATGGAGGCCAAGAAGGAGCCTCCTCCACTCCCAGACTCTCAGCGCTGGCCACAGCAGGCGCTGCTGGGCCAGCCAGTGGGCGTGGGCGGCGCCGACCTGCCACTCACCGTGTGGAAATCACGGCGATTAGCACGCTCATCACGCCAGCCCCCGCCCCCTTCCAAGGTTCAGTCTCATGCACATCTTACAAGAAAGTCGCAAGTAACAATTCGGGGTGCGCCCTAATTTACATGGTGCCTTTAGCCGAGTATGCCGTGGTCCCCTCTGCGTGATATTGATTTTCAGCTGCCTCATTTTTAGAGGCTTCGAAACACTTGCCTGTCTGT
The DNA here is from genome assembly GCA_004024925.1 of Scalopus aquaticus. Taxonomy (NCBI): domain Eukaryota; kingdom Metazoa; phylum Chordata; class Mammalia; order Eulipotyphla; family Talpidae; genus Scalopus; species Scalopus aquaticus. Next base: position 33,325 of record PVIJ01009476.1, read on the forward strand.
ACCGTGTGTGATCACCACATACACAGCCCTAGTCTACAAACTTTAGTTATGGACTAAGATACACCTATTTCGGGTTCTTGCTTTAACGTTTTAACTCTTACAGCACAAGGCACGGAGACCTCCGCAGCACAACCGTTTTGCACAACCTTCACCCTCTTCAGGATAAATGTCAGAGTATCAGCGGGGTCGGAGCACACCATTTAAAGGCTGTTTGTAACAGACTGCTAAGTACAGGCCGCCCCCCCCGCCCCACCACGGGGCACTCACCCCCAGGACACCATGCCCTCATCCTCCCCGCAGACGCGGCGCGACACCTGCAGCTGTGGCTGTCGGCGCGTTTCGGCTGCACTTTGGGGAACGGTCGATCTCACGGTTAAAAAACCTCACACGAGCATTGCCAGGAGGAAATGAGACTGTTAAAAAATAAATCCCTCGATGGATGCGGTTGTAACGGAAGGGACGAGAAGGTCTAGATCGCCAGGAACTGTTTGCGCCTGGACAGTGAGGCCACTGGAGGAGGGACCTCGACGCTGCCCGCCCTTCGCCAGTGCAGTGTCCACTCCGTGGCTCTCGGCTCCGTCTCTGTTGCGGTGGCGCTGCCTCTTCGGCCTCGAACTCTTGCAGCCGGGGTAGGAGGGCGTGTGCTCAGGGTTCCCTGTGCCTCACGCTCCCCAGCTGCCGGCTGACCGTGGCCGTGAGGTGGGCTCAGCGGAGGGGCCGCGGCCCGCCCCGAGTACCTGCAGCAGCTGGGGGTCTCCACTGGTTCGAGATCCCTGGTCCTGGCGGCCGCTGACCTCCAGCCCCCCACCCCCCCCCAATCGGGTGTCACGGACCCGACTTCAGAGTTTCAGGAAGAAATGACGAAAATGGAATGCCATCGCTCAGCTGTCCACGGAGGTCAGGCTGGCTCCCCTCCGCCGGACGGAGGATGTGCCTGCTCTCCTCACCACGCTGTCAGGAAGGGGCGCCTGGCCCCAAACACACGCGGGGGCTCAGGGTGTCCACCCCACATCCCGCAGGACGCTCCTGGAAGGCCCCGGACTCTCCGTGTGCTCCGCACGCGCTGTCGGCAGCCCGCAGTGTCCAGCTCGCTCTGGGGGTGTGTGGCCTTCCCTTTGGGCTGGCTCCCCTCCCGCCCTTTGGCAGGGCGCGCCCGGCATCCTGGTCAAGCAATTCTTCCTTTGCAGGGCTGTCCGGGGCTAGCGCCCCCGGCCCAGGCCTAGCTCAGCCCTGTGGCTCTTTTTTTTTAAAGATTTATTTTTGTTTATGCATATAAGAGCTGGGGTGCAGGCCAGCGGTGTGGGGGGCAAGAGGACTCCCCAGAGACAGAGTGGGGAGCAGAACAGGCGGGTCCACTGAAATCCACTGCTGAGGGGAGCAGCGGGGAGGCAAGAGAGGTCTGCTGTGCCCTGTGGGAAGCTCCCTGGCTGGGGATCGAGCTCGTGCTGCAGTGGCTGCTGGTAGCTTCATAGGCTGAGACTCACCCCTGTGCCCCCAGGGAGGCCCCCTGTGGTTATCTCCAGACGCCCCTGTGCTGAAAACCGCCAGCTGAGAGGGCCTGGCCGCGGCCCGGCCACTCCAGGGCACAGCGGCCAGGAGACTCGCCCGAGCCGCGGGAGGAAGGTCCACGAGCTAACTCAGGCCTGGCCTGAGTCCCCGACGTCACGAGTCCCGTCGTTCGCCCCTCCGGTGTCTTCTCTGGTTTTAAGCAGAGCTCCCCTAATTTCGTGATGCATCGAGGGTGGGTGTGAGACCCCCGGGCTGCCAGTCGAGGTCCAGGAGGGGTCGAGGCCAGGGCCGGATCGCGGCAGAGCTGCTCCCCAGGGGCGAGGCCACACGACGGGGCAGAGGGTGCCCAGGTGGCGCCCCGCCTGGGGGCCCCGGGCAGTGACCTCTACCTCAGTTACCCCTGGCCTCTAACGATGGGGGCTTCCACAGCGTCGCCACTGCTGCTCCCCGTCTCGGGGCCACGCGATTTCCCGGGGCAATCAGGGCTCTGCGCAAGCTGGGGAGACCTGGTCTCCCCACCGGCTCTGGGTGGGGCCCCCCACAGCCACCTGCTCCAAAGCCACGAGGAAGGGCCGGGCGGGGCCAGGCGGGAGTGGCTGCCCGGCCACCTCGTCGGAACCGCAGGGCTTGGACGGGGCGGCTCCTTCTGCACGGGCACGGGGCCGGACCGCCAGGATGTAAGCTCAAGTTGCCTTGCGTCTGCTCTGCTTGTCGCTGAGGGTGGCCTCCACCCGGCGGCCCGAGAAAGCAGCCGGCATCTCCGCGGATGCTCTCCGGGGCCGCCTTCGGCTGGGGGCCCAGACCCGCCGCGCTCTGCCCCACACCCTCGGCCGGACTCGGCCGTCGAGGGCTCGAGCTGCGGCCAGCGAGCCCCGGGCTGCTCCACGGCTGGGCCCCCAGCGCACCGGGGGAGGGTGGCAGCGGTTTGTCCTGTGCACTCCGAGCGGCTGTGCCGTGCGGGCTTGTCACAGGGCCGAGGGCCCCCGGCGAGGGCAACGCTCGCTGACTCCGGCTCACGCCTGCACGTGGGCACAAGGCGCCACCTCCCGCCCGGTCTCACCCTCTGGTGTAACTGCCAAGCGCAGGGAGTTCTGGCGGAAGCAGAAGTTCTGCTCTGAGCACCAGGCTGGGCGAGTCCCTCCACCGGCTCCTGGCTCCAACGGGGGGGGTGACACGCGGGTCCGGCCGCCTCTCCTCCCCGCCGGCGTCACCTGCTTCTGCGCCACCGCCAGGCTGTCTCTCCGGCCGCCCTGCCCCGCCGCGCGCCCTGGAAACTGCTCCGCGGGTTTCTAACTGACGTTAATTCAGAAACCGAAACATTCACCCTCGCGGCGTCTGACCCGCTGGCTTCGGCCGTATTTACAAGGCCGCGCGGCCACCGCCACCTCGGAGACCCGCGTGCTTCTCATCGTCCCAAGCGGGGTCCCCGCCCCAGCCCCCCGCAAGGACGGGGCTGCCTCCCGTCTCATGGAGTCGCCTGCTCTGGTCGTTCTGCGTCCACGGAGCTCTGCGACCCGCGGCGTGAGCGTCGGGCTCCGCGTGCGGCGGGGGTCCTCATCGGCGTGCCCAGGCGTGTACGCCGCCGCCCTTCCTGCGTGCCCGTCGCTGCGAGGCCTGGGGTCTGCCTGCACCTCTGGACAGCTGTGAGCTGCGGGCGCTCACGACGGCTTTACGTCTCACGGGAGGAGGCACCGCTGGGCTCTCCCTAAGTGGCCGCACCCCTCACCGTCCCACCCGCGGGGGGCGAGGGTGGCCGTCACCCCCGCACCTCACCCGCCACTGCGCGTGACTCCCCTTTGAGCCGCAAACGTCCTAGTGGGCGGGAAGTCGCATGTCAGTGTGGGTTTGCGTTGCATTTTCTCCCTAAGCTGGGATGTTCAGCTTCTTTTCCCGTGCCCGTGGGTGTCTGTCTGCTTTAGAGGAGACCTTAAAATCGGGTGATTTGTCTTCTACTGCTGAGTTGCAAACATTCCTTATACATTCTGGAAAACCAGACCCTTATCAGAAAGGTGAGTTTTAAATATTTTCATTCATTCTGTGGTTGTCTTTTCTTTTTTTTTTTTGATATTGTTCTTTGTTGCACTACAATTTTGAATTTTGACCAAGTCCAGTTTATCCGTATTTTTTTTATTACTTGTGGAATAGCACAAGCCATCCACATCCACAAGTAAATCCTGCAACTTGCCTCAGAAGCCTCAGGATGACAACTCAACAAAGACTTCTGTTTTGTCTGAAAAGTCTTATAGAGTTTTCGTTTTTATATTAAGATCCTTGATTCATCTGGAGTTAGGAGATAGGGGTCCAGCCTCTTCCTTATGGGAACAGTCACTTGATTCTGCAACACTTGTTGAAATTATTCTTTCCCCACCAAACTGTCTTGGCATCGTGGCTGAAAATTAACTGACCACAGATATATGAGTTTATTTCAGGACTCTCAATTCTACCCCATGGACCTACTTATCTACTCACATGCCATTATCACACAGACTTGAAGTATTGTGGCGCTGAAATCAGAAAGTATGAGACCACCAATGTTGCCTATGGTGGCGGGGGGGGGGGGTGTCTCTTGCATTTCCCTCTTGTTCACTTCCGGAAAAAAACCCGCTGAGATTTCGGGAAGGTATGAATCTAGACATCAGTTTGGGTCATCCAGCATCTTAACAAGTCTTCCAATCCATGAACATGGATGTCTCGCCAGTTATTAGGTCTTTTCTCTCTTTTAACAATGCTCTATAATTTTCAGTGTTCAGGACAAATTAATTCCTGAATATGTTATTCTTTTGGATGCTATAGTAAACGGAACTGTGTCCCTAATTTTATTCTGGGAAGTCCACTGCTACTGTATAGAAAAACAATCAAGTTTTGCATATTGATCTTGGGTCCTCTAATCTCGCTGAACTCATTTTATTAGTTCTAATAATTTATTGTGGACTCCTTAGCATTTCCTACACATGAGATCACGTCATCTGCAGAGAGCACTCTCGTTCTTCTTTACTAACCTGGATGACTTTGGCTTATTTTTCTTGCCTTATTTCTTGACTTGACCCACTGGTGCAATACCAAACAGAATGGTGACAGCAGACATCTTGTTTTGCTCTGGTTCTTAGGGTAAACTTTTAGTACCTCACCATTCAGCATTAATGTTCGTTGTGCGGTTGTCAGAGATGCCTTTTGTCAGGCTCATGAAGATTCTTTTTCATTTTTTGTTTGCTGAGTTTGCATCATGAACGGGCACTGAACTGTCAAGCATGTTCTCTGCCTCTCGTGAGATGATCATACAGTTTTGTTGTTTATGATATTAATGTGGTTTATTATGGTCACTATTTTCTGTAGGTCAAACCAACTTTGCATTCCTGGGAAGATGAAATTTAACCCTTTTGTCACAGACACGTGCTGAGAGTGCTGGGATGGCATATTAGATCGAGAGGCTACACTGGGAGCTGTTAAAGAGAGAGGACAGACATCTGGGTCTCAAAAAGTGAGGGATGAAGGCCAGGGGATGGGGGAAAGCCTGAGGAGGGCTCCAGGTAGATTGTGGACCTCTGTTTATACTGCTTGTGCAGACCAGGAGTTCTGAAATTTCAACGTGCATAAGAACCCTCAGAGCTAAAACACATCCCCGGGCTCCACCCCAGGGACGCTCGCTGGGTAGCAGGCTTGGGGGTTGAGTCAGTGCACTTGTAGATGCTGCCAACACTGCAAGAGACCACTCTACAGACTCAAAGCCGAATAAAGAGGGCCCACATCTTCCAACCAAGGGACTTTCCCTACTACCTGTAAGTGCGCGGGACACTTGTTTCTGTCAGTATGCAGGACACAGGTACAAAGCTGATTGAGTTCTCCAGATTAAAAAGGAGTCCAGGAAACTAAATATATATTATTTTCTTTTAGAATTAAATCTACATGATGAAGTGGGTGGAAATAATAACCAGTTTTAGCTTACAAAAGAGAAAATGCCCTGCTATTTAATTTTTTTTTTTTTTTTTTTAAGAACCACACCATAGAAGATGTTGGCTGGGGAATCAGAGCTAGAAATCCTCTGGATCTGCTCCAGACTTTATCATGCAGATCCTAAGCACGATTGTGACGCCTTCTGAAACACAAGCTTCAGGTTTTCAACAATCAACGTTGGGGCAGAGACATGAACAGAGGCGCGTTCAGAAGAAGGATGTGGTTACAGGAAAAGAAGGGCTCAAGGCCCACGCGCACACTGGCTGATCCAGACGGAGGCCTCAGCACTGTTTCCATAGAAGCTGGGGATTAGCACCGACTGCAGAGAATTACGACTTGAGAATCACAACGGTGGGACTTAAAAGATTAGCTTTGCGATGCAAAGGCAAAGTAAGATGAATGACGCTTTATGATTCTTATTTAAGTTACCATGGGTGAAGTGACTAGATTTTGTAAGTGGAAAGATACCGTGGCTACATTACTGTACATAATAAATTTACACTAATTGTGTAGACACACAGACACACGATGGCTATTAATACTTCGAGCTGGGGCCCAGGGGAGGAGAGCAAAGGGGTGTTGACCACAACGGAACCTCTAGATGCTGAAAATGACCCATGGGTTTGGCCCCTCGATGCCGAGCGGAGAAAGGTCAGGAGCAGCAGGACTGCGGAGGGGGCCCGCTGGGGCCGGGGCTTGGGCTCCAGCCATCAGCCAGCACAAATGACTCCGGGACCTCAACCCCACATCCGCCTGCGGAGGGAAGCCTGTCCTCGTCACAGATGGCCACGAGTTAAGGACAGGCGCACAGCGCGTTCCGAAGCAGGGCGCTCCTTGGAAGCCGGGGAGGTCTTGGTGCCAGCCTGTGAGACCCCAGCGTGGGGAACGGCCCCTCGGAAACGCTCGGCGGGCGGAGTCAGCGCAGAGGCCGCTGCGCTGAGCCCTCCGGCCACTGCAGAACGCCCGCCCCGGAGGGCAAGCCCCGCTGGGCAAGGTTCGCCTTCCCATCTCTTCCTTCCGAGACCGCACGGCGGAGCGAGTGCCCACGTGGCCAGGCCCCAGCGGGCAGCGGGCCTGACTTTCACCTCCCAGTGACCACAAGGAGTCATGAAAGTGAGAAACTCCTTGATGTCTCCATGGCGACACTTCAGCATCAGCGGCAGGGACTTTTCGACCCAGACGGCCCCTGGTCAGTGGCAAGGTGGCTCCGAGGCACAAGCGGCTCCCTGCAGGGCCTGGGGCCGGCAACTAGGAGCCCGCGGGGCGTCTTCTGCCAGGGGCAGACCCCACCGCACTGGTCCCACGGAGCGTCTGCTTGCAGCTGCCTTCCCGTCACTCGGGGAGCCTGCAGCCCCGGCCGAGGTGGGGCGACCAGCAAGAATTCCCACCGAGCCCTGGGGCGCTGCGCCCTGGCGTCTACAGGTCCTGTTTTTGGGGCGGTCAGTGCACTTCTCACTTGGACGTTTGCCCAGCTGGCTTCCTGTTTCAGCGGACTCCCTCCGACCCACCCGCCACACAGGCCTGGTGACCACGCCCCCACAGGCCCTCGCGCGGGAGGGGGTCCCGATGGCCGGCCCACGTCCGCCCGAGGAGAAGCTGCTGGAAAACCCGAAGGGAAGCCGGCATCTCCCGGCAGCCGCAGGGGCCGCGGGGCCGCGGACACACAGACCCCACCGCAGCCAGCAGCGCGCTGAGCCCTATGCGGCCTGCATCGCCGGGGTCCCTGCGGCTGGGGGCTCCGGCCCCGCCTGGACGGAGGGAGGCCTGGCCGGGCCGGCTGACAGGCGCGCGGTGGTGACGGAAATTCACTCTGAGTTGCAATTAGCGGCTCTGTCATTTTCGGGGGCTCCTGCCAATTAATTAAGCCTGTCAAACAGCAGAACCACAGCGCTCACATGATAATTTACGTGGGGAGAGACGGGCCTCGCGGAGCACCGCGGCTCCCTCTGCAAACACAACTGTCCCTCGGAGGCCGGGCGTAAACAAAAGAAACCAAATAAAATAAGAAACCCCGACGGGGGCGTGGGCGCGCGGGGCGAGGGGGCCGTCCGGGAGAGGCGAGCTCGCCGTCCTTGTGGTCGTTAACTCCGCTCGCCAGAGAAGAAGACAGGCTGATTAAAACTCCAAACGAGCCCCAGCTCCCTGAACCCTCTGCGTCCGTCCGCGATGATAGAATCAGAGGAGTTTATTCATACCATTAAGCCCCAGAGAACTTAATTGAAAGAAGAGCACAGCCCGGACCTTGACAAGCGGGAGGTCACAGTAATTGCTGCCGGACATATTTAACATTAAGATAATCAGGCCATTAATTACCCTTTGGATCATTAAATCAGCCAGTTGCAAAATGAAATTTCTGCCTCTATTACTCACTTGAGAGACCACAGGGGTGGCCTTTAATTTATCAGTGAGCTTGAGATACAAAGGCTGGGGCTGGGGGAGGGCCGGCGGGGAGGGGGCTGCGGCGGCGGCGGCGGCGGCGGGGGCTGGGCACCCATCCACCATGCTCGGTGATCGTGGCAAATTAACTAGGTAAGATAACCTCCGCTCGCAGAGGCAGAAGCTGGGGGTATGTAAATAGATGAGGGCAGACAGGGAGCCGGAGTCTGCACACCACTTAGCAGGATAATAAAGGAAATCATCCTTGATTATCAGTGCTAATTTGGACACTGCCGGTAGCTTGTTATGCGTGTTCTGAGTAGCATTTAATTAATTCAATTGCTTGTTAATGAGGGAAGTGACATGTGGGGAGCAGATGCCACCCAACTGCAGATGGGCTCCGGTCACCACCGCAAAGTCCTCCCCCACCCCACTTCTCCCCCTACCCCGTTTTTCCAAAGAATGGAAACAGGAAAAGGTGGCCGGCGCGGAGGAGCGCTCAGAGGAGACAGAGCACTGACCTCAGCGGGCCAGGAACTGTGGGAAAACGAGCAGACGAGACGACCCCGGGCCGGCGGCACCCGCGCTCCCCGAGGCCGTGGCGGGAGCGGCGTGTCCTTCTGCCGGGCACCCGCGCCCGAGAGTACGACGGGCGCTCCTCGGCCTGATCAAACCCCGAGACAAAGCCGGGGCCGGTGGCGCTGCTTTTAATATCTCAGAGGGAGCGGTGGGGATCCAATTATTTTCGGTTTGGATACATTTCTCCTTTATCAATATCGCCATGTGCATAAATAAGATGAAAGCGGCGCTCCCGAGTCAAAGGGAGACGGGGCTGGCGTCGCCGGCCTGAAGTGGCCGCTGCCCACGCCGCGCGCCGCCGCCGGCCCTGTCCTCCTCCCCAAGGTGGCATCTCGTTACAGCAAAAGGCAGAAGGAGCTTCGGCTCGCAGGCGAGCTGGGCGTAACGAAGACGGGGAGAAGGACGCGAAACCAGAGCGCGCCCGGGAGTCGCCAAACTGGGTCCCTCCAGGCGGAATCACAGAGCTGGCGGGGACTTCAGGCGGGCGGCGCTCGCAAGCCTCGCCCCACCCCCATGCGAACGGGCTGCCGCGTGGACGTGCAGACAGCGGGCGGCCCGCAGGCCCTCTCAGGGTGCCCGGGCCCCGAGACACGGAGATGGGGGGCCGGACAGCGGAGGGCCTGCTTGTGCCCGTCGGAAACGGTTTCACGGCAGTCGGGGGGCGACGCAGACGGGCCCTAAAACACGGGCGCGGCCGGAGAGAGGGGCGAGGCGGCGGAGGTTGGCGAGGGCTGCCAGGCTGCCGAGCCCGACTCCACTTGGGGAGCAGGCGGCGGCGGCGGCCTGGACCGCGAGGGGCCCCCAGGCTGACTGCCTCCCGCCTTCGCTCTAGAAACACACTCGTGGGTTGTGGTCCCCGCCGCAGCGCTTAGGGCTCTTATTTAAAGGGGTGGCCGGGGAGCTGGGCCGCCTCCCCCCGAGTTACAGCGGGTGTCCCAAGCCCGGAACCAGCGCCCGGTGGGCCGGCCCCGGGTCGCGCGCGCAGAACCACACCACACGCGGCGGCGAAGCGTCCGCAGCCCCGGGCCGCAGGCAGCCCCTCACCTCCGCCGGCCCCTGAACTCTAGTTAATTCTGTCCACGGTTACCACCCCTGCCGACTTCACTTAAAATCAATATTTTAAGTGTGTGCTTAAATGGTATCAATAGCAATTAGAGAGGGGAATTCTGATTCCACCCGAGATGCAGTTAATTGTTACGGCATCGATCTTGGCGGCCGGCTCCCTTCTCCAAATTAAACCCCCGTTACGGCGGTGGGGGGGGCACCCCCAGCTGCCACAGTGAATTTCATATCGAATGCATTGGGAAAAATGGCAGTTGCTGCAGAATCCATCCAAAGAGATTTTTTTTTTCTTGCTGGAGTAATTAAAAGATGCTTTTCTTGACTAATGATTCCCCCCGTTTAGGAATGGGAGGTCGATACCGCTTTGCCGCCGCAGCTGCGATTGATCCCGGCGCTGCCCAGTCTGAACGGCAGATCTCAGGGCGCCGAGAATCCCTGGAACCAATTACGAGCTGTCCGGAGCTGCCCCCGTCGGGCTGCGGGGCGCAAGCCGAGGCCGCCGGCTGATCAGAGGCGGCTGCTGGCCCCGCTGACCCGGCGGCCGGGTTTGGGGGACGGACGGTTCTCTGGAGAGATCTGCTGCTCTGTCCCACGTGCTCAGGGGCGTGCGTGAGTGTGAGTGTGTGAGTGTGTGTGTGGTGGGGGAGGAACTGCTCGTTTCTAATTATATTCCACTGTCAGGATGAATCTTCTGCACGAGCTGGAACGGACTGGAGCTTCTCGGGAAAACAGCTGGGCCCTTTTTCAAAGGCTTACTCTGGATATATTGCACTTGGCTTTTCCTTGGGTAGAGCTAAAAATTTATTAAAATATTTCTTTTTAGTGTTACCTCAGGGCCACATTAAGCGAGCCCTCCAGCTGTTCCCACCGACAGGCTCGGTTCCCTGGCGGGACACGCTGGGGCCGGGAGGGGTGGCGTCTGCTGTCTGGGGGCGGGCCCCGGGCAGACCTCCGGCCCACGCCACAGACGGAGGCCACGGCGGGGCCTGCCCCGAACGTCCTGAGGTTTTCATCTCTGCTCGGGGGAGCGCCAAGGGCGCGAGGCAGTGTTGGGGGACCAGACTGGAGGGCCCCCGGGTCTGCCCACGCTCCACCAGGGTCGCGGCCTCCTGCCTTGCCCACTTCCCCGCCCACGACGTGGCTGGAGCCTCGCGTCCGTGGCTACGGGTGGAATACACACGCGCACACGCACACGCACACGCACGCCGCACGGCTCCCGCTGCCCCCTGCTGCCCCCGTCACGTCTGGCGGCGCCGGCCCCCACTCTCCGGGCCTTGCCCCGTCCGAATCCTCCAGGTCCAGCCTCTGCGTGACGACCAACCTGATTTCCAGCCCCCCACGGCCCCTGTCTCCGCTGAGGCCACGTCCACACGGCCCCCGCCCACCTGGGCAGCACCATCCGGTTCAGAGGCCAGCCCCGGGGCCCTCTGTCCCGCGAAACGTCCCCGGCCCTGCCGGCGGAGGAGCCCCCCTCTAGGACGCCCACTGCGCGCTGCAGCGAGGACAGCGCCGGACGGGCCTCCGGCCCCGGAGTCGTCACCAGCACCTGCCCGTCTTGTCCAGGACGAGGTGGGCCGGCTGCTCAACGCCTGAGCACACTCGGGCTGTTCCGACAGGCGCAGAGCAACGGAACGCTCCTGTGTGTTCACCTTCTCAGAAGGAGCAGAGTTTAAAACTCCAGTGGCCTCTGGACGCGCCGGGCACCCCGCCCGGGGGCACAGCCTCGGAGGAGCCTCCACACGGCCGAACGCCCCGGAACGCGACAGAGGCCCTGCCCGGCGAGAACTCTCTGGCGCCTCTGGACCAGCCTCCCTGACACCAGGCGGAAGACGAACTGCCCCCGGGAGCGGGACCCCAGTGCGAGCGGGACCAGGGCACCTGCATGCACGTCCTGCGGCTACGAGGGTGCCCGCGCCCCGGAGGCCCTGATGGCCACAGACGGGGACGCCACCTCTGTGCGTCACGCAGCCAACAGCCGTGCTCTCCCCAGGGCAGCGCCCACGCTCACGCCAATGTCCTGCTTTCAGGCATTCTGCCCCCCCCCCCGATTTCCAGACCGAGGCATCCTTCAAGGGGACGCTACGCATGAGGAAGCAGACGGTAAAACAATTCACAGGGCCTCCCCGGTGGCGCAGTGGTTAGGCGCTGCGCTGTGGAGCTGTTGGCAGCGGCGACGCGAGTTCGATACCCAGCCGGGGAGATTCCCACATGCTGCGGCAGACCTCTCCTGCCTCGCCCGCTGCTCCCCTCAGCAGTGTGTTTCCCTCAATCTGCCCGTTCTGCTCCCCACTCTTCTCTGGTGAACCCTCTCGGTGCCCCACACCTCTGGCCTGCACCCCAGCTTGTATGCATAAATAAATATTAAAAAAAAATCCCCCACTTTACTATTTTAAAGGGGGGGGTCCCGGTTGCCATGACAGCCGATTTCAACGTCAGCCCGGCTCTGAGGAAGGCCGCCCTCCTCCCACAGCTCACCTGGGCTCACCTGTGCACCTCACCTGCGCACCCGCCGTGTGCCTGGTGCCCTCCCTGGCCCCGCCCACAGGGCTCCCTTGGGAAGGCAGGCTGACAGCGCCGGCTCCATTCTCCAGTGCGAGCCCAAGGTGGCACCACACATCCACCTTTCAGCACCAGCGAGACGGCCGCCGACCCGGCAGGCCGCCCATCGCTCCGAGGGGCCTCCCCTCGCAGGGGGCCAGCCCCGGCCGCCGCACGGGCGATGCGCTGTCCGGCCCCGAGGAGCAGGACGGTGGGGAGCTGCGGCCCACGGGAGACAGCCCTGCCCCCACACGCCCGAGAACGGGGGCGCAGAGCGACCGCACCCCGCCCCACCGGGCCACGCCGAGAGGCAGGAGGGTGCTGCCGCGGCGCCGGCACGGGCCTCTCGGAAGACAAGCGTTTTATCACCTCTCAGGAACATTAAATATGTATGTGTACTCAAAAACGGTTTATAATAGCTGTAAATGAAAAATGAGAAACTAAATGGCCTCAAAATAAATGCGTTTTTTACACCGGGTAACAATTAACATTGATGAGGAGTCACTATACATTACGCCACGCTCGGCTGAGGGTGTTAAAAATATACGTCAGAAAATAAAACACGTTCTGTTAGCATCAACTCCCTTAGTTGACTTCCACGCACGCGTGTGTAAGTGGAGCAGATACTTACTGAAGAGATAAGAATAACACATTTCAAAATTCAGAAATTCATAATTAGTGTTTGCAGCACAGTTTCTGCCGATTAGAAATGTATTAATTAAAGTGATATATTCATAAGGTTGGGAGCGTCACACGTCTCTAAAAGGGGGAGAGGAATCCCCAAGGTGTGAAAACAAATATAAAAAATGAAGGCGTAGGGCCTCTCTGGCGGCGCAGGGGTAAAGCCTCAGCCTATGGAGCTATCGGCAGCCACGGCAGCACGAGTTCGATCCCCGGCCAGGGAACTTCCCACAGGGCGCAGCAGACCTCTCCTGTCTCCCCGCTGCTCCCCTCAGCAGTGTATTTCGGTTGATCTGCCTGTTCTGCTCCCCACTCTGTCTCTGGTGAACCCTCTCACCACCCCACACCTCTGGCCTGCACCCCAGCTTGCATGCATAAATAAATAAATTTATGTAAAACAAAAGAATAAAAAGAAGAGGGCCTCCATGGCGGCACAACGGGTTAAGTCTCAGCCTATGAAGCTGCAGCCATTGCAGCACGAGTTCGATCCCCGGCCAGGGAGCTTCCCACACGGCACAGCAGACCCCTCCTGCCTCCCCGCTGCTCCCCTCAGCAGTGGATTTCAGTGGATCTGCCTGTTCTGCTCCCCGCTCTATTTCTGGGGAATCCTTTCAGCCCCCACACCTCTGGCCTGCACCCCAGTTCTTGTATGCATCAATCAATAAATAAAAAGGAAACGAAGGCATCACATGGCCCACATCTGCCTAGGGCTGGCTTGAGCATCCACACTGGCGCTGCAGCGGGCAGGGCTGGGCACGGCCACCCCGGCCACCCCCGCGCGCACCTGCCGGCCTACCTGGTGGAGTCCAGCGAAGGCTTCATGCGGCCCTGGCTGCTCTCCTCCCACACGCTGTTGGCCAGCTCGTTCCCGATGGCCGACAGGACCTTGATGAGCTCGGCCGGCCAGTCGTCCAGGTCCAGGGATCGGACTCGAGAGAGGTGTGTGCCGAGGTTCCGGTGGATGCCAGAGCACTCGATGCACATGAGGGCGCCCAGGTTCAGGCTGGCCCAGTCGGGATCTGCGGGGAGAGGGCCGTCAGGCTGGCGCGTCCCGCCCCCGGCCCGGGGGCATGGGGCTCAGCCGCGGACCCTCGGATGGGGGCTGCCCGCTCGATGGCTCGGGAAACTGCCCAGCCGGGGCTCGCCGCCGCTCCAGGTGTCCGGTGGGGATTTTAAAAAATCTGGTTTCAGCCAAAGCCATGGATTTCCCACCCCATAAACCACCGCAGGAAGCATGTTCCTGCACCCCAACAGCAGCGTTCCCCTTGTGAGGGCGGAAGTGGGGGGCACGTCACGGGCAGCCGGTCTGCTGCGGACGCCGCCGGGCAGCGAGGAGAAGGGGCAGCTGCCCCCACAGCCGCAGGGCCGGGCAGCGCCTCTGAGCAGGCGCGCCCAAACTGCACCTTCACGTGACGGGCAGGTTTGCAAGTTGGCAGAGGCGCGCACGTTCGTGAAGAGAGCCTGCCAGTTGGCGACCCGCGGGTGAGCGCCTCAGCAGCCGGACGCCATCACGCCGGCGAGGCGGCGGCCGGGGCCCTTGGCCGGGTCGTGGCCCAGCAGCACGGGCCCCGATCACACGAACAGCAACACGCTTCGCGCGGTGAGGCGGGACTTCGGGGGCCTGGAGAGGGCCGGGCGCCCTCCCTGTGTGGGCACCGAGGGTCAGGCCACAGGAGTCCGCCGGCGGCTTGCCAAGACGGCGCTGACCCCGACGTGAGGGCGTCCACCGCCAAGAGAGCAGGCAAGGCTCAGGGCACCCAAGTCCGGCCAGTGCCCGCCCCAGCTGCACCTGCAGAGTCGCCGACAAAGCCGGGCAGGGACATCACGTTACTTTTGAGCCACTCACGCCGGCTGGCGACCGGGCTGGTGGTGCCCACTCTCGAGAGGTCAGCTGGCCACGTATCAGTGCCTAGGAGGAGGGGGCGGCAGGAGGAGCAGAGGGGGCTCCCTGGAGGAGGCCTGGCCGGGCGTGGGGGCGTGGGCGGGGAGACGTGTCGTGAACGGGCTGAGGACCGGACTCCCCTCCCCCTGGCTGCACAGAGGGTCTGCTCTCCCGATCACGGCCCCCTTCTGCTTCTGGGTCCTCGAACCGCTGGCCACGTGGCCTCCACCCCGTCCTTGCCCCGAAGCAGGCGGCAGGTCGCCGGCCACCGCACGGGCCAAACCCAAAGGAGGCGTTAGGCCACTGCGTCGCCGTCCTCTGGGGCAGCGACTGTCCGGCTCGCTCCTGACCACGCTGAGCTCTGGCCCCTCCACGGCCGTGGGCTCTGCCTGCACGTCTTTCCCTCGTTTCCTCCCGCATCCAGCCCTCCTCTCAGAGGCCCTGCAGGGGCGCCTCTTCCGAGGCCATATTCTCGTCCACCCAGGCGCGCTCAGCCCCAGCCGCGGCTTACGTGACCACCCGGAGCTAAGGGCCAGCTGCAGCTGTCTCTGACCGCCGGGTGTTCACACGCCCCCAAGTACAGACCACCCAACATCCAGCTGCCAGGGAGTACGTGTTCACACCACCCAGAGCCCCCCGGGGCAGCAGCCCGGGAGCCTCCGGGCAGGTCTGGCCCCGAAACGCCCGCAAAGGCTCCTGGGTCCTCCTCGACTCGCCTAGAGGCTGCCTGAGTCCACGAGGCCCCCCGGACGTCTCCGACCACCCGACGGCAGCGGCCGCGTGTCACCCCCACGGGACGCCACAGCCGCGAGGGCATGTCATTCCGCATTCGGGAGGTTCTGGCACCAGGCTCTGTGGGCAGCTGTGCCCTCTGTCCCTGCCCCGGCTGGTCCCCACGGGCCTGGGCCTGCGGAGGGATGCCCGCCCACCTGCAGCCCCTCATGGGCACAATGCCCACCCCGGGCCGTCCAGCTTGCCGTCCGCAGGAGGGCGGTCAGCCCTTGGCCGTGGCCCTGAGCCGCCCTTGTCCTTGGGGGGCCTGCTCTGAACCCCCACCCTGGGGGGCCAACACAGGGCGGCACGCGCAGCGGCAGCTCACGAGGACACGGCAAGGGCCGGGGAGCGAGGCGTTTGGGGAGGGGGCTCGTGGTCTCCGAACCCCGGAACCGTCAGCCTTGGCTTCTCCCGCGTCTTTGGGTCTCACGTTACGGCTCAGGTGGCCACCTGACCTCACCCTCGGGAGGGAGCCCACACCCCAAAGCCTGGGCTCCACCAGGGTGCCCAGGGGGCGAGTGGAGACAGTCTCCCAAGGGAGACGCTGCCGGTTCTCACGTGCTGTGCTCTGGTGGTCTCATTTTAAAAGACATTTTGATAAAAACCCGTGGAGTAATTCCTTCTCTCTTCCAAGCCCGTTTCACCACGTTTCCAAAGCAAAAGTTACAAACTCAGACAAAAAAGTCACTCTGAAGGAGACCTCCAGGCCCTCGGAGAGACGCCGTCTCTGGCCAGAGGTGGGTCCACGGCCTGGGCCGCCTTCGGCCTACGCCGCGCAGAGGGGTCCCCACGCTCTCCCCTTCCCATTCAGCCACACCCACCCCGAGTCAGGCCTCCGCTCCTCCTAAAGCTTGGGTGCCCCGCCCGCCTGCGGCCCCCGCCCGCCTGCCTCTCGTTCCACTCTACGGGAAACGGCGGTGCCAGGTCCGTCCCCCCACACAGCCCAGGGTCTGTCCGGCCTGCTCTGACGCTCTGGCCTCTGCCTGTTCACTGACTCTCGTTACGGAAAGAGCAGACGAACCCGTGACCACGGTCAGCAGCAGACGTTCCTGGAACGGAATCTGGGCACGGGGCCGACCCACGTGTGGCCGGAGGCGTGAGCAGGGCCGAGGGGCGTCGGCGAGGCTCTGGGCGAAGGGGGCCGTGTTAAAGCTCAGGTGGAAGCCCCCGATCCCTTCAGCGCCGTGGCAGCACGTCCCAAGTGTCGGGAGCCGCGTGCCTGACGTGAGCTGCGGCCACGCGGCGCAGCAGGGCCCGCCCCCGCCCGCCCGCGGCACTTACTCTGGGTCTCGCAGTCCACACAGTGGGAGTTCCCGCGGATGTTTCGGATCGACTGCAACGCGATGGCCTCGCTCTGGCTCGTCAGTCGCGACTGGGTGTGCGGGAGACAGACAAACGCAAGACGTGAGAAGCCGAGAGACGCGCGCAGGTCGGCCGAGGCCGCCGGGGGTGCTAACGGCGCGGGGGCACGGCCCTCTCAAGCGACCGCTCCGCCGGACAGGGCGAAACCGACGGAGGAGCCCTGCTGTGCCGGGGAAGGCCCCAGGCTGGGGTGGACCCGCAGAGATGGCCGCCATCACCCAGGACAGAGGCGCCTCTGGTGGCCTGTGAGGAGCCCGGCCGGACGGCCACCTTCCGCGTGTGTGGTCAGCATACGTCCGCCTGCCCGTGTCTGCTGGCACGAGACTGAGGAACGCGCAGACGACCTGGGTCAGGCCAAGGGCCGGGCTCCAGCAAGGGGGCTCATCAGGGGCCATGGCCACAGGTTCCGCCTCGGAGATTCACTTTTCGTTTTGAGACGCGCCATTGCTGCAGCAAGAGCCAGTGACCAGTGTGGGGGCAGGGAGGTGCGGGAGGGAGCTGGGGGCATCTATTCTTCAACTTAGTTGTCTCCTCCAAACAGGTTAAAAAGTACGGAAGGGGGAAAGGGCAGCATAAAAATCTATAAACTGCGATATGATTGTCCTCCATAGTTAAGTTTTATTCACGTTTTGTATCCATGTTAGTATTTTGCTGTCTGTGCTTCCAGGCTTTTTAAAAGCACATCTATGCACTCTTTAAAAAGCCAACATGGGGCCTCCCCGGAGGCGCAACGGGTTAAGTGCAGCGCTGGGGAGCTGTTGGCAGTGGCGACGTGAGTTCGACGCCCGGCCGGGGAGAATCCCACATGGCGTGGCAGACCTCTCCTGCCTCGCCCGCTGCTCCCCTCAGCAGTGTGTTTCTGATCTGCCTGTTCTGCTCCCCACTCTGTCTCTGGTGAACCCTCTTGCTGCCCCACGCCTCTGGCCTACACCCCAGCTTGAATGCGTAAATAAATAAATCTTAAAAAAAAAAAAAGTCGATATGGCATTTAAAGCCAGTTTTGGAATCTGCCTTTGAAGCCTGGTGACACATTATCATCTCTCAGTGCCGTCACGTGCTCCACCGTCACTTTAAACGGCTGCGTAGTACTCCACGTACGATGCTTTATTGTGAAGTAACCTGTAACCAGGTTGCTCCTCCGTGAGCTGCAAGGGACGTGCACATTCTAAATCTTGTACACGTCCAAGACCCTCTACTGAGCATGACCTCCTGGGCATGGAGGTGCCACGTAGAGGTACACGCACCACTGCTGGGGTTTTGGGTACACACTCATGTCACGGCCAGCGCCAGCACGTTTCAGAGGACACTGGGAACAGCCGGGTTTTTGTGCAGTTTCTTCCAACATCGAGCCATGTCATGTCAAACTGTCTGATGTAGAACAATTGAGTGCGTACTCCCCAATAATAAATCGTAATCTAAGAATCGCTCCTGTCTCATTAGCATAATGCGCTATTGACGTCGTACTTCCTCGGGTTAGATGCCCAAGTAGTCAAAGTGTGTTCAGAACTCTATATGTATCTGGGGTGTTTCTGTGCACGCACCTGCAGAGATGTGTCCGTCTGTCTCTCTACCTCTGCAGTGCTTTTTCTTATATGTGTAGTGAGATAGCTCTTAGCTCTGAGTCACCGATGGCAGCTAAATATCATACCTGGAGCTCATTACCCCTGAGCCCACACTCACCGTTGCGCTGTGCCCCACAGGTAATAATCCCACACTGCACACCTTCCCACCCGCTCATCACACAACAAGGTGAATGCACAAGCTTGGCTCTGGGTGCTGGAGCATCCGCCTCCCAGGGAAGAGCTGGCACCAGGGGAGGGGCACCATCCTGAGGCTGACATCTGTGTCAGGCTCAAAGTTGACATGGGCTGGGAAGCCTGGCCGGGTGTGAAGGCTGATGCCGCCCCAGACTGCCCCGAATCGGGTGCATGGCGTGGATTTAAGTCTGACCCGACATTCTGTGATTTCGTACCCTCTGTAGAGACGTGCGTGTCTGTCTAGCTCTCTCTGCTCCTGTTCTGAAGCTGAACCCCTGCTTTGTGGGCACCCGTGTCATCGAGCCCCATTAATGGAGACCTAGGAGTGTCCCCGTCCACTTCAGAAACCACGTCCGCAGACGTGACTCGGTACAGCTGAGGGGTTCAGCAGTGACAGGCAGTGCCTCTCCACCTTGGGGACAAAACACCTCTAAAAAAGAGAAGCGAATTACACCCCAGAGATGACAACTGTGCTGGCGTGCCCTGGCTAGGGAGAGCGCCAGGGTGAGATGCTCCATCTTTCTGAAAGACAGACAGCCCCCCCCCCACCCCATGACAAAGCTGCACATAAATCACTGGCAGAAATTTCTTCAAATGGTTACAAATGAAACTGCACCTAAAACTTCTGAGCAAGGGGGCTAGAACATCCGAGCACTAAAATAACAAATGAAAGAACTCCCTGATGGGAAAAGGATCTAGGACTTTCTAAGAATTACTGACTGCTAGAAGACTGTGTCGGCTGGAAGACGCAGGCTCAAGGCTTTTTTCTCCTGCGGAACACCTGCAAACTATCACCCCGGGGAATAAGACACGCGGGCCGCATCGGGAGCCCAGGAGAGGGCCTGCGTGCCCGCGCACCAGCTCGTCCGGCCCCTTCCTCGCCAGCGTCAGTTCCACGGGCGCGGACCTGGGGGGCATTTATGAGGCCAGAACGGGCACCTCCAGGGCTGCCCCCCTTCCCCCAAGCGCGTTCGGCCTCAACCAAGATATGCGGGGACACGGAGGCCACACGTGTCCAGCGTCGCGTGTCCCCCGCGCACAGTGAGAGGCAGTGCTGCGAGCCTGGGCTCAGCCAAGAGCAAAGGGGTCAGACGGGAGCCGCTGTCCTAGACGTGGGCAGGCCGGACACGGGTGCGTGGTACGTATGGGCCCCAAGTGGGGGGGGGGCTTTCTAGATCTTTTCGTTTTTTTCAGCTTTTACCCAGAACGAGTGCCTGGGGCCGGTTGGCTGTTTGGGGGCCGCCCCGCCCCGGCCTTCGGGGCCCCCCCACGGGCAGCCTTCGGGGCTCACCTTGTTCTTGCTGCTCTCGCACGACTGCAGGCTCGCGAGGATCTGACCCTCGATGGCCTGGACCCACGCGTCGCGTTCCTCGTACGTGGCGGCTTCAAAGTGCCACGTCTGGCCAGTGAGGGACACGATGATGAACTCGAAGTTCTCTTCTTGCTCTGAAACACAGCGGGGAGGGCAGGTGAGCTTGGGTGCCACGCGTCCCTTTGAGCCAGTCCTCGCCCGAAGGCCACTCTGGGCTCGCCCGTCCTGCAGAAGGCGGCGGCTGTCCCGCCTCTGGCCGCAGCGCAGCAGAGCCCCGAATCCACAGACCCCGGATGCTCGAGACCGCCCCGACAGCCAGCGGGGTGCGGGGGCCCGTGACGCAGCGGCTCCGTGGGGCAGGCGAAGCAGTTAGGAGAAGGCCCCGCGGCCCATGGTTGGCCATCGATGTCCACGGTGGGATGGAAACCGAGGCGAACACCACTTATCTCATCTCTCTCGGGGCACCGGGCTGCTACCCGCGGCTCGCCAGGGCGGAGAGCAATGCCCGGGGTTCCTTTCTTTCAGCAGGAGACCTGGTGGGGGGAGGCCTTGATCCCTGACCTCAGGCTGGGCGGGCCAGGGGTCCCAGGGGACTGGAGGGGCTTCTTGGCCCCCGGGGGGTGAGCGTCCGGACTGGGAAGTGGGGACTTGCGCTCGGATCCTGCCTCGCCGCTTGCACACCCCGGCTTGGACATGCGCTCGACACGCCCAAGGTTCATCTCCACGCCCCTGACGCAGGGGAAAGGCCGCCTGAGCGCGGTGTTAACGGACACCCCGAAAGAGCCAGCGCTTGTTCTCCTCCCTCTCCTGTCTCTGGACAGGCGCACGGGACGGGGCGCCCTGGACAGGATCTCAGCCGGCTGCCGTGGCCCCGGGAAGCCCCGAGCTGCGCTTTTAGGGCCCACACCCCCTTGGTCCAGGCTTTCCATCCTGTCCCATGCGAGCTGCCGACGGGCACCTGGGTGCAGCCCCCATGCGTGATGGTGCAGCCACTGCTCTGCCTCGCCGCCCGGCGTGAGACCCCCGAGTGCAGCCGTCCTCACGCGGCCACCGCCCAGCTTGCTTGCATCAAACCTCCGTCCTGACCGCTCTTGGACCCCTGCTGGCTCCACGCTGCCAGGCCTGTCCCCACCCACCTCTCGGTCACCTCTGCTGGCTCCACGCTGCCAGGCCTGTCCCCATCCACCTCTCGGTCACCTCCCAAGACCCTCTTCACGGGAGCCCTGCGCCTGGGAGAGGGTGCTCAGGCAGCTCAGAGTGCCTGTACCACCTCCAGCCTTGCCTCCTTCCCTGCGGTAGAAGGGCCCACCAGGGTGACCGAGTGCCAACTCCTGCGCGCTCCCACTGACCCCAGGGCGTGGACAGGGCCCAGGACGGGATGCTCATGTCCTTCCAGTACAAGCGGGTGCGGGAGCTTCCCTAAACGACTGCTGATCACCACGGACACGGCCGGCCCCTCTCGCTCGAGTCCTGTCTCGCGCTCACGGTGGCGCGAGGTCCGTGTGAAGTCCGTGCTGCTGCCCCTTGGGAATTTAAGCCCCAGGAAGCCCGCAGAGCCCACCCTGCGCGGCACGTCCATCTGCCTGGCTTCTGGCGAACATCGCCTCCCCTCGGGCCCTTTGGCAGAGTGCGGACTCCACACGCCTCTGCAAGGTCTGAGGCTCTGCCTGAAGGTCAGAAGCTCCAGGACGCAGGCAGACCACCCCTGGAAGGGGCAAGTGGGGCTTCCCTGGAGAGGACCCCAGAGAGCTCAGGCTGGGCGGCGGCTGCGTGGAGGGGCCGTGCCCGCTGGGGGGTGGGGTCCCTGCCCCGACGCTGGCGCTGGAGAGCCCGTGGGGAGAGCTCAGAGTGAGGGGCTGCGCAGAAACCACGCCAAGTGACTGGTTCTGTGCTGAAGCAGGGCACTGCCCGCCCGGGGAGGGGGCGTGTCTGCAGGCCCCGCGCCTCACCCCCCTAATGCCTTTGACAGTCTGGCTGTATTGGGATTTTCATTCAAAAAATCCGCTATGGCTTTCAGAAGCACCCCGCGGCGACCGGCGGGGCCGGGACCTGCGCCTGCCCAGCGGGACGGTCCCGGCTCTCGAGCCGCGGGCTTTGGGCCCTGCCCCGCGACCGGGGGCCTCTCCTGCACGGAGGCCTGTGAGCCGGTGCCACGTGCGTGCGTCTCCTGCAAGGCGAGCACGGGGGGCGGCCCGGGCGTCTGTCCCCCATCGCAGGGCCAGCAGAGCGCTGGGCGGGGACGCGGCGCTGCGGACTGGAGGCCACCGCTCCGGCCGCGCCCTTCTAAGCTGAGGAATCAGACGCACAGACACACGTGCCCTCTGGTCAGGGTTCGCGGGCTCTTCCAGCAAAACACGTCACAACCTCATGTCCCAGTGTGCTCGGCGCACAGGCGGCTGCGTGGCAGTTTCCGGTTCGAGCTTCGAGCCAGGAGCCTGCGGGGCAGGGCCGGCGCCGGCGGCTCCCAGCCCCGAGTCCCACGCTGGACGCCAGGGCCCGGCCCGCAGGGGACACAGCCGGGGCAGGAGTGGCAGGCGCCCAGCGCACTCTGACGCCCGAGGACCAGGTGAGGGAGACAACAGCAGAGGCCTGAGAAGGCCCCACGGGCCGGTTCCGCCTCCGCCCCCGCGGCTGCTGCTGGACAGTCGCTGCTCAAGTGTCTCGCTCGGGCAAAGGCGAAGCTCCCGACTGCGCCACTGCTCAGGACAGCCTGGCTCCGCCCCGTTTGCTGCATCGACAAAATTCACGATGGACGCAAAAGCTACTCGAGGGGACGGGCACCCGACGTGCTGCGCGGGAGTGTCCGATGCCCTCTCACCACAGGATCGATTCCGGGGCGTCTCAGTCACCCTCACTTTCAAGTCCAGCACGCGGCTCCCCTTCCCCGGACCCAAGTCTCCTTTTCTCGGATGCTGCCTGCCACTCAGTACTTCCGTCTCCACTTCCGGCAGACTCGCCCACTGGCGAGCGGCCGGCCTAGCTGGGGGCTGTGAGGCCACCCCAGAGGGCGATGGGGGGGACTGCGGCACCTCCAAGACGGCCCACAGGGCGCTTTCCACGAGGGGAGCCAGGTGGTCCTCAGCCCCCTTGTATCTGTTGCGCCCCCGGTGGCTGCCGGAGCCCGTGCTGAGGACCGGCGGCTGCTCCGGGGCCTTGGAGACGTGACCCCTGAGCGAGGGGGTGCTGTGAGGCCACCCGGGTGCCAGCTCGGCTGTGAGCGCCCTGAGTTCTTCGCTCCTCCCTCCTGTGCTCCTCCGGGCTCCGGTCAGTGGGGCCTGCCCAGGCGGGGTCCAGCCCTGCCCCTGGGTCTTTTCGCAGGAGCTCGTCTCCCTCCAAGCCTGAGGCAGCCACTTCCAGAGGACGCAGGCCATTCTCACGTCTGCGTCTCTGACCCCAAAACGCAACAATTTGGGGATTTTTGAGTGCCTACAGATACTCATCAAATATTCTGACTTTCTGTCAAGCTTAACGTGCCTGACACGAGTCTATCGTCCTCAGTGCTCCTGTGTTTTACTATTTCTGCTAATAATAAATGATTTTTCTAGGCATGGAACTTAAAACCATCCAGATTCCACCCTCTCCCTCCCCCCAGCACCCTCTATTCCCACGGGCGAAGACCTGCCACATGGGGACTCGAATCCAGAGGCACCAAACACACAGGAGAAAGGACAGTCGTTCAGAGCAAGGCGTCAAGGACAACAGCTGACCCGCACCCCCCACAGCACACGTTAAAAACTTCCCAGACCCAAAGTGCTACAGATACAACATGTAAAGTGATGATGGGGGAAATGTTTAAAGAAGTAAGGAGTGGCGCGCCTAAGCTTTTTGCTCCAAAGGTGACTCTGAACATTGAGTAGGCCAACAAAAGAAAGGGGACACTTTCAGGAATGCAAATCATAATTGTTGAAACCCCACAACCCTCCATGGAGGGGTCGGAGGAAGAGCGAGGAGAGAATTGTTGAGCTGGGTGACAGGACTGGAGAAAGGGCCAGAACACAGAGCCCCGGATCAGGAGGGTGGACATGGAGAGAAGTGATGTGGGTTGAGAAGATGCCGAAGGTGAAACACACGTCTAATCGCAGCCCGTTGCGGGGGGCTCTGCAGGACTGGGGGGCTGGGGGCGTCCCAGAGACCGGAAGCACAGCATTGGTCGTGGGCTGTCGGAAACCCACACCCCGAGTTTACGAGACTGGGAATCCCAAGACACAAAGGGGCTCTGCGGAACACAAAGCAGGAGCAGACAGACCACTCTGAATGCGCCGGCCACACGGAGGCGCTTCAAGCGCAGCGCGTCTCGAGTCCCAAGGAGACGCAGATCGAGAAACAGCGGAATAAAGACATTTTCATAGCAAAAAAAAAAAAAAAAAAAAAAAGGTCGAGAGCTTATGACAAACAGATCTTAACACAACAAACTACTAAGACACACTTCAGAAGCTTCTGGGAAAGTAGAGCTAGCAGGGCTGAAATACACAGACTCATCTGACAAAGACTGTACCAGGTTCACCCTTCATACCGATGTCTCATTTGGGGAAGGGGCAAGACCCCAGAGGAAGGACCCTGCAGCGAAGGGGGAGCTGGCAGACCCTGGGGCTTTGTCCTGCGTCAGGAACTCACTCCGGGCTTCGGCAGATTAGGTGCTCCTGAGAAAATATCAGGGTGACCCCTCCAAAACAGGAAGTAGAACGTGTAACCTCCCAACTACTGATGGAAGTGAGAAAAATAAGAAAAATGATTATGATTAAACTCTCTCATCAAACTGGGAATAAAGGCCCCGCGCCGCGGCCAGACCAGGTGTCCAGACCCCACACGCTGTCCCTGATGACGACACGGTGCAGTGGCCAGGTCACGCCCGTTTAAGGTGCTCGAGACAGGCCAGGGTAGTAGTCGTGCTTCGCCGAGCGGCCAGGCAGCAGGACAGCGGACGAGGAGAGACAGGCCCGCAGAGGACCACAGAGACAAGACAGCGCCCGCCCTTCACAGCGTCTGCCCACTCTCACAAGACCCCCGTAAGCTACACCTCCAGGGTGGGGGCAGAGCAGCAGGACACCTGCAGGAGGGGACCCCAACATGAAACTTGTGGGGGGCATTTCTGTGCATCAGACCCAACAGAAAGTGTAGCTAAATGCTCGCTTACAGGCGCGCCTCTGTCCGGCCGTAGGAAAGGGCAGGGACAACAGTCAAATAACGCCCCGAAGCGACATCACAGAGGCCGGCAGAACCGGCAGGTGGGGGCCCTGGGTCGCCCAGAGGTGAGGCTGGAAGGGCGGGCTGCAGGCCACTGGCCACCGGAAGGCCAAACCCTGGCCGGTCCCCTGACAACAGGACTCGATGGCCCACGGGGACACAGAGCCAGAGGCGCAGGCCCTGGGGGAGGTGGGGGGCAGGAAGGCAACCAAATTCCACGTCCCGAGGGACAGCCAACCGAGTCAACCCCCACTCAACTCATCCTTGGGGGGTATCTTTCAGGGGGGCACCCGGGGGTGGCGACAAGCCCGGAGGCCGCGTTAGAGAGCAAAGCTGGAGCGGGGCTTTGGGGACTCGGGGCCGTGAGCACGTCTCGGCCTGGCGACGCAGGTGCGCCGCTCATTCTCAGGTGTGGGACCCGTGCGGGGCTCCGGTCACCCCGGCCACCCCCTGGCCACCAGGGCCCCTGGTCCTTCAGCCACACGCTGACCGGGGGTTCTCTGGGGAGTTCTGGGTTGACTCAGAGGCAGGCGAAGACCCTCTGGTCCCCGCTCTCCAGCAAAGGCCCGATGAAGAGGCCCCCGACCCTGAGCGGCCTCGGCTGCCGGCCCGTGCTGAGCAGGGGTGCAAACCGCTGGCCACTAAGGTGGAGGCAGCACGCCAGGGCGCCCCGCTCTGGGGCCAGGGAGGAAGTCTCCACAGTGCTCGGCGCCGGGCCGGCCGTGGGGCCCAGCTGCTGCCCAGCGCACTGCCGCCCGTGCGTGATGAAGCCGTGCTGGGTCTGCGCGGAGAGTGGGAGTGGGGAGCAGGCCCGTCCCGTCTGGGGAGGGCACT
Organism: Scalopus aquaticus; assembly: GCA_004024925.1. Lineage (NCBI taxonomy): Eukaryota > Metazoa > Chordata > Mammalia > Eulipotyphla > Talpidae > Scalopus > Scalopus aquaticus. The sequence continues at coordinate 59,126 of PVIJ01009476.1, forward strand.
TCACGGGGCGGCCTCGTTTAGCGTCCTCGGTCCCCTTGCTTAAAAAGAAAAGACTATTTAAAAAGGAGCCCTGGGGCGCGGGGGGCTGGTGGGCGCTGGGCGGCTCTCCCCACTCCCAGGCACTTCCCTGTGGGTCCTCCTCACTCCACGCCGGGGTGCGGCTCTTTCAAAAGCTGTCCCAGAAACCCCCAGGGAGCTTGCCACTGGGGTCGTGTCTCCAACAGGTGAGGCCTGGGGACACCGGGCAGTGATGTCGGCTGTCGGATACCCCCACCGCACCCCGAGACCTAGGGCTTCTAAGTCCAGGGCCATCACCAACTGGGCCCCCCGGGTCGCCACCTTCTGGGGTATCTGGCTCGTGTCAGGGACCGGCCGGCGGGGGAGGTGGGTCCCTGTTCCGCACCCCTGCGGCCCTCCGGTCACTCTGGCCTGCTCGAGTGGGAGGCCCGCGGCCCACACGTCCTGCCCCCGAGTTCTGCACCCAGCGGGGCCGGGGCGCCCCGTCCCTGCTCTCTGGGGCTGGCCTAGACGCAGCTCACGGGCGCAGGCGCCCCACCCTCCCGAGCGGGCCGAGCCCCTGCGGACAGGTGGCCGCGGGGCGGGGGGCAGGCCCTGGGGCTCCCGGCAGCTCCCACAGTGGGCTGGTGAGTCAGTCCGTTCTCCCCGTTTCTCCCCGTGGGGGCCATGGACCTGCTGCCTGTGCGCCGAGAGGCCGCCCCGGAGCCCCCGAGCCAGCCCTGCGTCACTCTGCACCGCGGCCGCGACCAGCTGCGCCCCCTAAGTAACGAGCTGGTGGACTCTGGACCCAGAGGTCTCCCTCGGGGACACACAGTCCGGGCCACAGGCGACGGGACGGTGTCAGAGGCAGACGCCCACCGGCGCCCGGTGTCCCCCTGCCGGGAAGTGGCTGCGATAATCCCTGGTCGGCAGCAGCCAGGCAAGGAGCGGAGAGCACGCCACGGGCGGCCAGGCCTGTCCTGCAGACCGGACAGCGCTCTGGCCGGCCCCGTCCCCGTCCCCGTGTTTCAGTCGCGGGAGCTCCGCGGGGACGCCGGGCGCTGTCTGACCTGCAGACTGAGACGCCCGCGGGAGGAGTCCCGGCGGCTGCGTTTGAGCCCGTCTCTGCCGTGGGCGCCGTTGGGACGGGCGCCCCACCCCGCCGCGGGGGCACCCCAAGCGCCTCCACACCCCAAGCCGGGAGGGAGCACGGCGCGGTGTCGCCGCGGGGGACGCCCGGGCAAAGCTGTTTAATAAAGTTTTGTGATTGGGCTCAGAGGGATTTAAACAGTTTTCCGTGTTTAACGGTTCGCGGTGGCAGGGTCCGCGGCGTAGTATTTTAGCGCCGTGAACCTGTCCAAACCGACCTACCCAATTATTCCGAGCGACATTAATAACACCGGATATTACACTAATTGCGTCCAGTCTCTATGCAGACGAGGCCCCGCGGGGCTAATTCTGCCTCCTCAGGGGCAGGCAACTCGGCCATCAGCGTGATTTCACCAGGAATCCCTCCTCATTACACAAGTCTGGGCTGTCAAACTTTTTTTTTTTAAAGGTTAATGGGCCAATCAGTCATCAATTATTTTTGCGGAATCCTAGCAGACAAAGAGTTAAAGGGCGAAAAGCAGCTGCAACTGTTCTACATTTGGAAGTTGTTTTCGAGGCGACTTCTGCGAGGGAAGCGCTTGCGGGGAGCGGGCGGAGGGGAGGAGGTGGACACGCGCCTCTGCCTGTCTTTGGGGGTCCTCGGGCGAGCAGCGAGCCTGCGCTTTTGCCAGTCACACTCAGGTGCCGAACTGGGGTGCGCAGAAGCGCCTTTGCGATCGGGGGGACGCGGATGGGGGTGCGGTGACGTCTGATCCGGGGAATCTTACAGGGCTCCAGGCGCCCACCGGGAGTCACTTCCCCCGAGTCCTCGCTGGCCTAACTGGACGTAAACGGAGTCCGGAGAGGCCGTTCTCCAGGCTCCCTGCAAAGCTGGGCCGACCCAGAGGCCCAGCTCTCTCCACAGCACTCAGGTCCTACCCAGCACGTCGGAGGTGCTCACAGGACGGGGCAGAGATGACCGTGTCCAGGAGCACCTGAGTCACCGCAGAGGCAGCCGGCGCCAGTGAGTCCAGGGTCCCCAGTGCCCAGAGGCTTCCAGGCGGCCCACTTTCCAAAAGGACCTGACCGTCAAACAGCCAAGGCCGAAGGCGAAGAGCCTTGCTCTCCGCTTTTGACTGCGGTCAAAGGACCTTTGTCTTGGGGTACACGCTAGCACCCGGGTTGGTACGTTAACAGCACTCAAAACTCTGGCCCAGTCTTCTCATAAATAAGGGGGGACCGGCAAGGGCTTCCTCCCAGTTTTCGCCTGAATCTCTCCATAGTCCTTTCTCCCGGCCCCTTAGGTTTGGGGGTCCCGAAGGTTTGGAATGCGCATCTCACTCTGTCACCAACTACCTGGGAGCAGCCACCCCATTTAAGCTCAGCTTTATCTGCAAGGGAGGCGCAGGCCCTCCTGGGGCACAGAGGCACGCCCACCTGCTCGGGGGCCAGAACAGGCCTCGTGGCTCCCCGAGCCCAATGCAGCCCGGGATCCGGCCCAACATAGGTCCCGGGGAGCCGCTCTCGCCCTCCCAAGGCTGGAGGCCAGACGGGACGTGTCCGCTGCTCTGCTGCTTCTCCGGCCTGCCACAGCCTTGGGCCTCTGGGTCACGCCAGGCGGGCGGGCGCACAGCGAGGCCTCGTGCTAATTCTGCACTAGGCGTTTTGGAAAATGCTTCAGTATTTCTGCTCTCGAGGCACGTGTCATAGGCGTGTGGTTTAGATATTTCAGTGAGGATGAAACCACACACGTTTGAGATCTCAGCTCAAACTCACCATAATATAAAGTCAGCCTTTATTTTTAATGTCCCCCACTTTTGCGGCAAATGTGAGTTCAAGTCTAAAACGGGTGGTCCAGAACCCAGACTGGGACAGCCCCTCCCTCCATTTGAGTATTAATTTTAAACAAAAAGAAAAACGGTTCTTTGGGGCCGGTTTATAACACAAGCACTGCTCTTCGTGAGTTCTCAATTTGGAAACAGCTTTTCTGGCCCAGAGTCCGACAGAGGCGCTGCGTTAATACCGTCAAATCAGCACAGAAGCGGGCCCCAGAGGGAGGCACAGGTTAGGTTGTTTACCGCTCAGCGATCAAGCCGGATCCTGGCCAAACGCAAAGAATTTTCTTTGCCAGACCCCTGATCAAGAGCTGGGAGAATGGTCTGAGCACCAGGAGGAAGGAATTCCACCCTCCTGCTTCCAGAACAGCAGCAACACACGTTCTTCCCGAGCTACGGGGAGGCTCTGGAACAAAACTTCTGGAACAACACACGGGGCCACGTTTTGGGGGCAGGAGCCGGATGGTGCGGGGGCCCCGCGCTGGCTGCGTGTGCTCCGGCCCAGCCCGCCGCTGTCCGCCCGGAGAGCTCGCAAGGCGCGGGTGGGCTCCCGCTGGTGCGCGCGGCTGGTCTGTGTCATCTGCACCCTCCCGGGGCCCCACTCTCCTGACTGAGAGGGCTCTGCTGGGCTGCGCGGGACCCGCTGAAAGTCCCCCTGGGCCCGGCCCTTCATGCCCACGGGGGTCTCCTCCCCCACCCCCAGCTTTCAGATACCATCAAACTTTTCTTTCAAAAGTTGAGGGCAAGGAAACAAGGCACCTTTCTCTTCTCTCCCAAAGCCAACTCTAGAGTAATTCCCCAGTCTGAATTCACCCGTGGGGATCCTGTGCTCTCCCGACCTGACCGGCGCCGGCAGCCGACGGCCTGAGGGGCGGCTCCGGGACCTGCGTCCACTCCGCCCAGGGCGCCGCTGTCCCGTCAGCTGTTCAAGCAGCGCGCGCCCACCGCCGACTGCCCCCGCGCCCCGCGGCCTTCATCTGCTCCACGGGTCCCCCCAACTACCCTCATTTTCGAGAAGAAACTAAGCAGGGGAAGGGGCAACCCAGTGACGCGTGCAGACCCGCGACAGAGGGGAAGTCGGGGGCCTGGGCCCCGCCCCTGGCCCCAGACTCAGTTCCTACAGCTGTGGGTCCCTTGGTGGGCGGCAGCCCCCAGGGCCCCTCCCCCCGCCCAGACGTCCAAGCCGGGGCATGAAGAGGCGCGATGGGGTGTCCCCTTTTCCACTGTGAGGGTGAGCGGGCCGGTCGGGACCCCCAGCTCCCTGAGAGGCCGCCGCCGCGTCACCTCGGGCTCGGGGGGTATCGCCCCACCCAGGGGAGCACCACCCCAGGTCCAGGGCGACCCGGTCAAGAGGGCCCGGGGGTGACCCCAGAAGGGCGTTGCGGAACGGTGAGCCGGGCCGGCCACAGAAAGGCCTGCGCGGCGGGGCAGCCTGGCCTCCCGAGGACCGGTCCAGGGCAGCAGGCCCCACACAAGTGTGCTCTGCGGGGAGACTGCCCCCCACCCCCGCAGTGCGCACTCAGAAGCGGGGCCTGGGCTCCCCGAGTCCATGCGCTCGGCCCAGTGGGGCGCAGGGGTCACCCCGAACAGGCCTCACAGGCCGTGTCCAGGGCCAGTGCCGGACCCACAGAGACCGCCCCCTGCATGGCTCACGCAGACGTGGGCGCCCCCGGCCCCCAGCACAACTCCCACCCGCGGCAGCTCCACCACGGGGGCCGAGCGCTGTCCTCTGTGAGAACCAGGGGAGCCCACGCCCCAAGGGCGGCACAGCAGTGTCTCTGGCTGTGCAGGGCGGGCGCTCGGAAGGGGGGACATCCGGGGTAACCCTGTCCTGGGCTGACCCTGCGAAGGGGGCTGGCAGCCTCGCCCCCAGCCCCCCAGGTCTCTGCTCTTTCTCGGAAAACGCTGACCACGGGGTCCAGTTTCCCGACAGCCTCAGCTGCTGGTGCTGAGACCCAGTTCTCCTGGGGGAGGGGCCGCTGGGAACGGGGGGCCCATCCCTGGCACCCCTCCCACCCCACGCCACAGGCTTCCCAGAGGAAAGCGACAGCTTCATTCTCGTCCAAGGAACTCCCACGTCACAAACCTTGGGGGAGAGCTTCATTTTTAGATAGAAGCAGAACACAGTCGGGCGACGTCATACACGCAGCGGCGAGCCCCCACCCTGGCTGCAGAGGTGAGCACCGCAGGGGAGCACAGGTTCTGGGTCACTTTCTCACTGGGCGGGCGCTTCCCCGACTAGCCCTGCCTGCTTCTGTCCACTCCCACCGCGGGCCTGGACCCGAGAGGCCCGGGCACCGTCCGGCTTCCAGAAAGTGCTGCAGACGGCCACCTGACTCGTCCAAACTGCGACTTCCCATCGGCGAAGACACCTGCCCGGCAGGGGGCTGGGTCAAAGGACAGCGCAGCTCGGGGGGCAGCGCAGAGTGGACAGGACAGGGAAGGGCTTCGGCGTGATGTCACCAGCCCCAATCTCAGCCCTGCGGCTCGACAACGGAGCCCCAGTGCCCGGCACCCTGCCCGCCCGTGCCCTGCTCCCTGTGGGTACCCACCCCCGTTCCCCTGAAACTCAACCTCTAACAGTCTCCGTGAAAACCGGAGTCCAGCACGTGGCGTCTGGTGCGATGGACCGACGCCGCCACCCACACCCGCTGGAGACGGGTGCGCGCCTGACACCGAGGACTCGGCCACGGCAGCGGGGGCGCTGGGGCTCCGAGGAGCGGCTCAGAGGCAGAGGGCCTGCGGCTTTTATGTCGTGAGACCGGAGTGGCACAGGCAGGGAGACGGTTTACCGAGACGGGACTCTGCGGCGAGCCGAGCGCCGTGCGTGACGCGACGGTGTTCCGACAAGCAGTGGGCGCGCAACGATGGTGCGGCTGAATGGAAACGCCACAGACTCACCGAACACTGAACAGAAGAGGAAGGGAGAGGAGGAGAAGGGCCCTGCGCTCCTGGTTTACTCCAGCATCCCCGAGACCACTGCTGGCAGCTGCTGAAGCGGGCTGAGGGCCCCCCAGACTGCACTGCTGGGGGCAGCACATGCTCCCCGCCCCGACGCGGCACGCGGGCTTGCTGGGGGCCAGGGGACACCGCCCGGGCCTGTACATCCTCACAGCTGTCCTGGGCTAAACGCAGAGCGCCTGCGTCTCTGGGGGGCCCAGCAGCGAGTCTGGGGGGAATGGCCTCAAGGGTAGAGAGCCAAACCGTGGGCCTCCTTCCTGCCTCGCACCCTTTGCACAAAACACGTGGAAAACCAGACGCCTCGACTTTCCTCGAGGGTGCCGGAAGAAGTGCACAGATTCGCTGTGGCAGACGCACACGAGCACACAGAGGGGAAGCACATCTGGAGGACGGGACCCCGGGTTGAAAACCAGTGAGCGAGCACAGGAACGCCCTTTGAGATGCAACAAAAAATGATGCCGAATGTGACCATTTTGAAAATTCCATCATTTTTCTCTCTCGTTTTGTCTTTCTTGAATGAACGCTTTGAAAGAAGATACCAACAGGGTCAAGCTCCATTGGTGTCTTAACAGACGACAATTTCCCCTTGAGGAATGAAAAAAAAGATATGATTAAAAAAATAGGTCTTTAACAAGCCCTGGTGAAAATGCAGTTTTGTTCCCAGATTCATTTTTTTCCTGGCTGAGAGCAGGGCGTTCAGCGGTGAGACGGGAGCCGTTGTGAAAGGATGAAAAAAAGGATGGTGATATAAATCAGCAAAGGTTAATGATCGGGATGTGAAGAGAGGGACTTGTTTACAGAAATAGCGTGCAATTTAAAATTTACAAGAGATTTAATGCCACCGCTTGGCAATCGCTAAAATCAACAGCCCAGAAAACAGTGACATTAAGAAAAATATTACAGTTATAATCATCCCCAAATAAGTCAATTAGTGTTAGGGCACGAGCTTGCGATTACTTGACCCATTTGGCTTGCACTTAAGTGAAAAAAAATCTCCCCCATTATCCTGAGATCGCTGGATTGTGACCTATTTTGCATCGCTCGTCTATGCACCAGCCTCCCTCCCCCGTGCCGGGGCTGGCGGTGCTTCCCTTTGCCTGGCATCAAAATAATTCTGACCCTTGACATTTGTAATCATAAAAAAAAGGCAATTTATAATTGTGTTGTTCAAATGAAGGTGGGGGAAAATTCAATCTGCTATTTTACAATCGCAATGACGGCTGTCTGCGGTGAAAAAGCAACGCGAAGTCAATTTGTGAACTTTGGCACGGGCCGACCTTTAGAAACACAACAATATACTGAATTTACAAGCAATAGCAGCCCATGCAAATGACCCGGCCGGCTGCTCTGGATTAGAGCTGCGGAGCCTTTATGGAGAATGCTTCCCCAGAACAAATTAAGACTGTTACTTAAATGTCACAGCACACTATTGTATTTGGCTACAGATCATTACACCTGATACTAACACTTTTAAAAACTGTAATAACTTGGGAAATATTACATTGAGTGCCCACATGTATAGAGGAAAAGAAAAAAAGAGGAGAAAATAGGTTTCTGAAGTAATTTAAACATCACGACACGACGACTGAAGGGAAAGGTCAAAATTTAAGTAAGCTGAAAGGAACATGAATGGCAAAATAAAACACACAAACAAAAAAGATGGAAGGGGCACGGGGAGACTGCACACACCAGGCATGCGGCTGGGCATTTCCATTTCTGCATTGGGAAGGAGGGAGGGGGAAGGG
>PVIJ01009477.1:0-66568 GCA_004024925.1 Scalopus aquaticus
ACTTCTCCAAAGAAGAAAAGCAAATGGCCAACAGATACATGAAAAAATGCTCAACATCACTTATAATCAAGGAAATGCAAATCAAAACCACTGTGAGATACCACCTCACACCTGAGAGGATGGCACACATTAAAAATACAGGCAACAACAAATGCTGGAAAGGATGTGGAGAAAAAGGAACTCTTCTACACTGCTGGTGAGAATGTGAACTAATCCAACCACTATGGAAAGCTGTATGGCGATTCCTCAAACTGCTCAACATGGAGCTCCCATACGACCCAGAAATACCACATTTGGGAATTTACCCAAAGGACACAAAAACACTAATCCAAAAGGATACATGCACCCGTATGTTCATTGCGGCACTGTTCACAATAGCAAAGGTATGGAAGCAACCCAGATGTCCAAAAATAGATGACTGGATCAAGAAGATGTGGTACATATACACAATGGAATACTATTCATCATGGAAAGAAGATAAACACATGCAATTTGTAGCGACATGGATGGAATTAGAGGGGATCATACTCAGTGAAATAAGCCAGAAAGAAAGAGAAAAATATCGAATGGTTTCACTTATAACAGGACTATAAGGAAACCAAATAGGAGAGAGACAATCAGCGGTGGGCGGTGGGGAGGCGGAGGGAGGGAAGGAAAAGCGCTCAAAATGGAATAGAAAAGAACACAAGGGACCATGGAGATGGATCACGGGTGAATTGGTGGTGGGCTACCCAAGGGGAATACGAAATGTAAAACACATAAATAACAATAAAAATTAAAAAATAAATAAATAAATAAATAAAACCTATACAGTCTGGAGTCTGATCATTTTCCTCTTTCATCACGACAGTTCAGTAGTGAAGTTATTGAACACATGTTGCATGAGGTTGGACATTACAGAAAACCTGTATCCTATGAATTAAATGAGATTGAAAAAGACTCCATCTGTTTCACAGGATTCATTCAGCAGTGTTCTCACATTTATTTTTTTGAATAGGGGAACTGGGGTTTAGGTCAGAGGTGCTGGGGGGTGAGAGGATTCACCAGTGACAGGTTGGGGAGCAGAACAGGCAATCCATTGAAATATACTGCTGAGGGAAGCAGCAGGTGACAAAGGAGAGGCCTGCGGCGCCATGTGGGTCAGCTCCCTCGCTGGGGATCGAACTCAGGCTGTAGTAAAGTGACAGTGCTGAGATTTAACCTGTAGGCCACCAGAGAGGCCCAATTCTCACAAATTTTCCATATAAAAGGATATATAGGTAAACAATCAGAATCACAATAAATCACACATTTTACCTGCCAAATAGCAAGGAGTAATGAAAGTAGATATGGCACTACATTGACATATGAAAACAGCAGCTTAATTTTCTACTGAAACAATTTCTTTATTACAGAAAATAAAATTATTGAAGGTTCATCTAAAAAGCAATATATCAATTAGAACTTATCAAAATCATCAGTGTGAAAGTCAATAGCTAATGTCAATAGAATATGAAATTACTGTATATTATATATATTTCATTTTGAGTAAATTATACAGAACCAAGTAAGTCAACTAGATAATCAAGAACTTACTTGGTCAACTGGAATTATAGGTTATATTGAATTATTATCACTCCCTTTAGTCATAAATACCTGGTTCCCTGAGGGGTGGGCAAAGCAAAACACAATCACTGTTAATGACTGAATTAACTATTACCAAGTTTGGCTAGGGTCCATTTGATTGTTATACACTTATTGTTAATCATATGGGGATGTGACTAGAGACTGAGGTCAATGTGAAATTACGGTGCTCCTCCCCACATTGTTGTGAAATAATAGCCTTCCATGGGAATAATTCTTTTGCCTTTATATATCAGTCAACTTTCTTTATGAACAGGAAGGTGTGAAACCTTGATTAAAAATGCTATAAATTCACAATTTACTTGCTAATCTCCAGCCAACATATCCATAAGCCAAGGATTTTCAAAGTTATTATGACTTTCATTTCTTCCTCCACTTTCATTACAAAGGATGATTGCCTGAGATTCCTAAATAGGAAATTTCACTGCTCCTTTCATTGTGCCCAGCATTAATAATATTTGTGCTATTTATTTCACTTCCACTTCCCAGTTCTTGAATCTAAGCACTGGTCTTAAGAGAGTGTGTCTTATCTTCAGCTTAGTCACAAATTCAGTTCTCACTTTTGAAATTAAGTTAAAATGCAATGTGCAGGTTGTATTTATTCAACATTGCTTTTAATTCACACCTACATAGAGGATTTCTTCTGTGAATTCCAAAGCAATATCCTATGGTATCATACTGGATAAAAATCCAAACTAGGGCTTTCTAGACCTCTCATGCACAAGCAGAACCACGCCACCATTTCATTGGCAGTGGACATTGCACCAGAATGCCGGACAAGGACACGCCAAGCAAGTGTGACAGGTGACACTGAATAGAGAAGAAAAGCTGATTCAAGTGTCAGCATTCCAAATTAACAGGCAGATATTATAAAAACTTAGCATTCAGCAACTGTTCCCATAGGTGTGGAATGAGAGCTACCTAAGATTTTTAACACTCAATACTGCCTTGGACTGGAGCGTGAGCAACGACTAACCCGACACTGCAAAGGGCCCAGAAAATGATAAATTCCTAAAGCGTGGACCTTCTCTATCCCCTTCAGTTCATACACGTCGTCAAAAATGGCAACAATATGAATTCAAAGGCTATATGCACTCCTATGTTCCTTGCAGCTATTTATTTTTTTAAAGATTTATTTATTTATGCATACAAGAACTGGGGTGTAGGCCAGAGGTGTGGGGGCGCGGTGAGAGGACTCACCAGAGATAAAGCGGGGAGCAGAGCAGGCAGACTGACTGAAATATACTACTGAGGGAAGCAATGGGTGAGACAGGAGAGGTCTGCTACGCCATGTTGGTCAGCTCCCTGGACAGGGATTGAACTTGTGCTGCAGTGGCTACCAACAGCTTCATAGTGCTGAGACATAACCCCTTGCACCACCAGGGAGGCCCCATAAAGCTATTTATAATAGTCAAGCTATGAATAAAATCTATGTGTTCAAAGATAGATCAGTGAATTAGGAATATGTAGTATATATACAAAATGGAATATACTCAGCTGTCAAAAAAGAGAGACAGATAACTCTTGCCTACAGAGAGTTTTGATGAGAAGTTATGACACCAAGTTATTTGAGAGCTGACTCTGTAAATCTAATTAATAATTTGGTAGTCACTGATGAAAATAACGGATAAAGCTGAGTATGAGAACCAAGATTCTCTTATCTTTTAGAAAACACCACTTTTCACAAAAACGACCTACATATGTATGGGAAGAAAATGTATTGTCTATACACACACACACAATTTCTGTAATTGCATGCCCTTCGTGGTGAGCTATTTGATTTTAAAGAAATCAATAGTTCGATGGAGTCAAAAGTTCCTTCTAGATATATTTATATTTGCTAATTAAGTAAAAGTGTTTTAAGGAATAAGAAGTTGCATCATAAAGATTACTCAACTGGAACAAGAGATGACAAGAAATTTCTGAGATTTAACTAAAAAATAGCTATAAATATTTAATTTTATTACACTCATTTTAACAGGTAGTTGCTTTTCCTAAAGTGAAATTCTTGCCCTAGAAATTAAGGTAATTTTTAAAAATCCACCAAATGCTCTTTGAGATAAATTTTCCCAATGCTATTATTAGGTGTGACAATGAAGCACACTGGAGAAGGAAAAATTCTCCCTCCCAGCTATATCTGAAGTACAGTAAGTTCTCACATAAGTGGTCTCATGTGATATAGCCTGGAAACTTAGTGGAAATGACCTATAACTAAACAAGGTCCTTGAATAACACTGTTTTGATCAGTGTTACCTGGTATTTTTTTTTTAAGATTTATTTACTTATGCATACAAGCTGGGGTACAGATCAGAGGTGTGGGGCGGCGAGAGGGTTCACTAGAGACAGAGTGGGGTGCAAAACAGGCAGATGAACAGAAACACACTGCTGAGGGGAGCAGCAGGCAAAGAGGTCTGCCGCGCCATGTGGGAATCTCCCCAGCTGGGCGTCGAACTCGCGTGGCCGCTGTCAACAGCTCCACAGCGCAGTGCCTAACAGCTGCGCCATGGGGAGGCCCTCTTTTTTCTCATCAATGTTATTTAAGAAAGTGATGTAGCAGAATTTTTACTTCACATGCAAGTGAGTCCAAAAGTTTTGTCAACTGCTTAATAGTCTTATCAGGTACTTTATCATGAACTGTGGTTGTGGAAACCAACAGGAAGGTTAGATCTGTTGTTGCTAGAGAAACGGTGTTAGACCTGTGGTTATACTCACCTTACGATACTGCACAGTGCACTAACTTCCATGAGTGTCCTTAATGACCTTAGCCAATTAGTTCAGTATTTATTATTTATTTATCCTTGGAATATGCTTTCTCGACAAGTGCAAAAGTGAAGAAACAAAAGATTACTGAAAACTGTTTCTGTGGGAGCATCAATTATATGCCCTGTTCTGATAAATTTTTGGTTTTCACTGCTTTGGTAAGTTTTAAATATATTTCGTCACTTTTATATAACTGATCTGGGTTTCCAACAAGCTCAGGTCATAAAAACACTTTTATGGAAAGAATGGTATCGTTAAGCAGCAGGCATAAATGAATTTTTCACAGTGATTTATTACTATGCCGGAGAATAATTTCTTGAGGCTAATTGATTTGTATTGAAACACTATAGATTTTTTTCTTCTTATGACCATAAAAGAAATGGTCTACATCATACAAAAATATTCTTGGATTCACAAAAATCAAGTCCACACAAAATTTGCATTTGTTAATTATAACAACCTGGGCATAAAAACAAATCAACCATTACAGAAGAAAAGAACCCTAAAATTCAGCATTTAGGACACCTCCAATTAAGTCAGTGAACCGACGCTTTCTATTTTGAACAGATATTCCACACCTTTTTCAAGCATGAGCAGGATTTTGTACCCACATGGTCTATTTATAATGTAGTTGGCTCGTCTTTGAACTTTTATTACATGACAGCTTTTGAACAAAAAGGGACATGATTATGCCAAAACCTTAAGTTGTATTAGTATATACAGCACTTTGTCACAAAGCAAGCTCCTTACTAATCTAGAGAACTAGTATTTGAATCTCTGCATCCTAACCAATTTTTGTGCGACTTTTCTATCCAACAAGGCTAGATTACCCACATATAGAATAATTCCTGAGGAACAGCTGTGGCAAATCTTACTTTTTTATCTTTGGTGTCACTTAATTTCCTCTGCAACATAAAGCCCACATTCAGCACAAAGAGTTTCATTTTTTACTTGTAACTGAGTATTGGTCGGGAAAATAAGCAAACAACAAACCCTCACTTTCATTTACCAAAATAAAGCAACAAAACTGTTGTTTGCAAAATTTATCTATATACGTGCCTAGGAACTTTTAAGGTAGTGGGTCATAAATCTTATGCTATTCCTAGCTCTACTTATGTTTCTCTCCAAAATATTGATACATAAGATATCGTGAAAAATAAAGGATTAGTGATTCATCATTCAAGCATGTAAGTATAATGTTTATTTATTTGAAATAACACTGAAGATTCTATCAGCCATCAGGAGTCTCTTTTGCTTCAATCCTTCATTTTTCTCTATCCTGCCTCCTCTAAGTCGTTACCAATATAGGGTTTGGCTACATGGCCACACACAGTTAAATCCAGATACCTACTTACATGGCTTAATTTGAGAATAAAACATTTAAATGACTGTGTGTTCCAAATACATATTCTCACTTTCTTTGGCCACACCATAATTTTGGCAGTGAAAGTCAAGGTTACAAGTGTAACCTGGAGTCTGTCTTCACGCACTTTCATATCACTGCTCAATCAACGAACAGCACTTCCTTGAATAACATCACTGGGTCAACACTCTTGGTTATAACATTGATGATAAAAGAAAAGTCTGCCAAAGCTGACTGAAAGGAAATTATTCAAGACCCTGTTTTATGTCATGTCACTTAGAAGCACAATTTCAAAGTAACTATTGATGTCATTCAGTGAGGATGTCCATGTGATACTTACTACTAGCATCTTATAACTGAAGAAAAGACACATGGAATATCTGTCCCATGAGAAAAGAACATGACAGTGATGTCTCTTGCACACTGAGAGATACCACATGATGCTGCTGGCCTTAAAGAGATTCACCAGAATTTAGGAACACGGGGCTATCATCGACATTCTTAGGAAAGAAATGTTAGGTGGGAAAAACAAGGGAAAGTATAACAAATTTTAATGTCACAGTATTGCAGCTACAAACCAAAAGCAACGGGTTACAACGAAAAGGCAAAAAAAGGAAGAAAAAATTTGCACAAACTAGAACTACAGTCTTTTCTAGCAGTGCATAAATTAATAATTTTATTAGCAAAAAATAAAAAAGTGTCATTTTACACATAACCCCTTTTTTCATAAAAGAAAAAAAAAGATAATGTGTCATTAGTCTAAACTCTTCAGTGAATGTGTACTCGTTGTTCTAGTTTATTTTTGAAGTACTTTCTAAATATTCACATAAATGTACAGGTATTTTAGTGATCCTTCACAATTCAGAGCAATGCTATATCTCATTTTTATTCACTTTATCTTGATACTGGATGTCCTGGTCTGTTTATACCAATGAGTATCCACCTTCAGACAATGTAAAAATAAACTGAAGAGATTATTAAAGTACAGATTTTGTGGCTGAATGAAGATGGAGAAAAATATTAGTCTAGGCTGTGTGACCCAGGGATGTAAAATTTTAAAAGCTCCCTGGTGATTATAAAATTTGAAAATCCCTACTTAAAAACATAAAATACTACATATAGTCTGCAAGTTATCTTTGAGTGCTAAAAACTGATTTTATGCAACATATACACCAGAAGCAGAATCTTGCTAAAACACAAGTTCCTAATTCATAGGTCTATGAAAGTCTAAGATTCTGAATTCCTGGCAAACTAACAGCAATGCTGGCGCTGTGGTGTGCAGAGCACATTTTGAGCAACAAGAGTTTAGTGTCCTAGAAAAAAGGTATTGAATAGGGAAACTGGAAATCTGGATACAAAGTCCAAATCTCGGCCTCCCTGGTGGCGCAGCGGTTAGGCGATGCGCTGTGGAGTTGTCGGCAGCGGCGACGCGAGTTCGACGCCCAGCCAGGGAGAATCCCACATGGTGCGGCAGAACTCTCCTGCCTTGCCCGCTGCTCCCCTCAGCAGAGTATTTCTGATCTGCCTGTTCTGCTACCCGCTCTGTCTCTGGTGAACCCTCCCGCCGCCCAATGCCGCTGGCCTGTACCCCAGCTTGTATGCATAAATAAAAAATAAATCTTAAAAAAAAAATACAAAGTCCAAATCTCTGGTAATCTAACTGCATGATCTGAAGCAGTTCATTCATCTACTCTCAACATCTGTGTTCTTACCTGTAAGACACGGGAGTGAGTGTGTCACTGGGTTTCTTGCTGTTCTAAACTTGGGTGTACTACCGTTCCATTCCAGTCTTCAATCATGCTATTATTTAGTTTTGTCTTACTTCCCTTTTCTCATTTTAAAGTAGCATACACAAATGAAACATGCCTCTGAAACTGCAAAAATTCTGGAAGGACTTCCTCTCTAAAGTCCTTTGCCCATACCTTGAGGAGCCACGCAGACACCCCTGCCGTCTAGACAAGACACCTCAGCCACCAGCTGGTTCCAACCTGGCTTCAAAAGGCTGTAGACTCAGAGCAGTGCCCAGCAGGCCCAGCAACTCACAGCTTCCCTGGGCAGCTGTTCACAGCTGATGATGAACAGTCAATAAGTTCTTTTTTCTCTTACATGACCCAGCTTCCATCAGGCACAATTCACCTTTTGGTCGTTGGCTGTGGAATATGTCACGTTATAGATTCAAAATTCTTGTGGCATTCTTGATAAAACAGTAATTATTTGAAAGAACAGAACATAAATGGCATAAGATATATCATTTTAGTATTTATGCATACTATTTACAAGAAAGCTGACCTATTTTTCACAAATACAGCTATATGTTCCTTAAGCATTTTATTTAATTGAAGTATCCTCTCTGAACAATTTGAGGGGATGAGAATTGAGAGAGGAGGGAGCACAAATTTTATGTTGAATTCTTCTTTAACAGATTTAACAGGTGAAAAAGTAAGTCTCTATATTATAAGCAAGCAATTTATAAAAATAATTCTCATGAGATGCACTAAGATACTCCATAGTAAATGCATCTGATCTTCAAAAAAGTCCTGTCAGCTGTAATTTTCCATGTAATGATAATAAAACAGGTAATTTTTGGAACAATGTAATTACACTTTTCTAAAATGGAGCTTTTCCCAAACAAATTTCATTAACTAACAACATAGAAATATGAATTGGGTATTTCGGTTTTATTCAGTGTGTAATTTTTCACCTTCTCTCACGAAGGGCAAACTTACACCTGTGATGCACGGAACAGATGGCACTACAGTATGATGTACATTAGGAGAGGTAACCAGGAATGGGAAAGCACAATTTTCCCTTCCATTGTCCTACTTTCCATAATTTTGTGGTGTCCAGTTGAGATTCAAATTTGAGGAAGCATAAACAAGACATAAGTATTCATTATTTTCATAATGATGAACGTAATGCTTAATCTTTTTGCTATACCTTCGAAAATTTAGTTATTATCAGTGGGAAATGTTCTTACTATTTTAAAATCAGCATTATAATACCAGTACATGAAGGTTGTCATATTAGATATCTATAATTTCACCTATAAATTCAATTTATCAGTAAATCCAGAGCAAGACTGTCAACAAGAACATCCTGGAAGAAATTTCCTATATGAAAGATGAAATGAAAGATGCAATGAAAGATGTTCAATAAAATCATATTGGACTGGACCTCTATTAAGTATGAAATTTGACAGGACGTTCAACCACTGTTAAAACCACTGTTAAATGGCAATGAGTCACTGAATAACCACCTGCAGACAGGGCTGAAGAAGTTCCATGTGAACACAATCTACTATCGGTTCCGACAAAACGGAAATGCTGAGGGATCCTGGGAAGAGGTAAGAGCTAGCAGACCACTCTGATGTGTGCGTCCCAAAATAACTTTTCCACTAAAGACAAGAAAAAAAATCACCACAAAAATATTGACATACATTGTGGAAAAATTTTCCTTTGACCATATCAAAGGCCGGAGCAAAATCTTGCATCTAACTGCATATTCACTGCATTTCTCTTTTTGGTGTAAAAAAGGATATAATCCATACACACTGTATATCAAAGATAAGAATAAAATTACTTATAAGTGGAAAGAACAAAAACCAGGGTAGTGTGTGCTACAGATTTTTGTAAAGAAGACAGATTGATTTATATTAGAATTTAATTAGCATTTCAATATTTTCATATTTCATAAAGTACTTTTATGTATCCATCAGGGGTAGATTTCAACCCACATGTATGTAGGGTACATTATTTGTAAAAAAGGAAAGTGACCATATCAAACACAGATCATCTGCTTTAACCATTTTATACTGTCTCTAAATATAATGATGTAAGAGGAGAGCCAGTTGTCTGCCATTTAGTACAGAGAACAGGAGAAAGAAGAACAAATTAAAGTGAAACAGACATCTCTTATGAGAGAAATGGAATCTCAGTTCCAGATTTGGATTTAGGGACCTCAAACTACATATGTGGGGAAAAGTGAGAAGTATCAGCAAAACCAGCATGTACTTCTCCTGCCTATGAAAGCTAATGGGAAGATTCAGCTGAAATTTAACAGATTTACACTGAAGATGAAATTCTGAAACTACAGTGAATGACCACAGAATGCTTACTGGGAGTATTACCTGTCAAATATTTCTCCCTTATAATAGTAAAACATTTTCACTCTAGACTCTTGGTTAACGTGGTATTGCTGATAATTCCATTCAGTGAGTGACACGAGAAAACAGAAGACAATGCATACAAAATCAGCAGGTAGTGCAGGTAGTCAGTGACAAAGGAATCTGTTTTGGACACCACCGGTATTTTGTTAAATGCATGTTAGACCTTCCATTTATACTCCCACAAGTGGAAGTATCACTTTCTTATACAGACAGAAAACATAAATGTCTTCATGGCAAAAGTGCAGAATGCAAGTTGGGTTTTTAAAGATTGAAAGGATTTGAGTAACTGCAAGGGAATAAAAATGACAAAAGTTATTTTAATGAGATAAAAGATTTAAGTGGGGCAGAGGATAAAACCTGAAAGTGTTTCTGGATCACTGAGTAGACTGGATTGAATACAGAGAAAAATACATTTGGGGAGGAAATGGGCCTCAGGGTGGCTAGGAAAAGTTGGTCCCCCAGGAGAGAATTTTAAGGATCTGCAAGAAATGTAGTGTAGACAGATGTCAAAATGTATGCTGTACCCTCGAATCTATGTTATATACCAATGCTATTCTATATATATATATATTTATATATATATATATATATATTAAATCCATGGCTATGAAATCTTGAAGTGCATTACATAAGCGTGCCATCAAAAATACTTTTATACTGTAGTTCAGCTCATCGTTTTGATCACATTTCTAAGGAAAGGTTCTTTTTAAGTGAAAGCAGTCAAAAAAATTTAATTTCGTTACCTATAGTGATGCAAAGAAGAGCAAGATGCTTCTTTTACATTATTTTTTCAAATGTCTATCTGCTGTGTTGACTGAAGCTCCAAAAAGTGATTTTCCACAACACTAATCAGAAGACAGTCTTAAAACAAAACTATATTAATTTAAATTGGCATAAAGAAAAGATATCAAAACCAAAGTAAGCAGCACTACCATTCTCAGGCTTTCTCCTCAAGTCAGCCTACATACAAGCCAGAAACTTAGAGGTAAGTCTCTGACACCTGATTTCTCTTAATCTCTAAATGCAATGAATCACCATACGCTGATATGTATTTTTGTTCCCTAAAGATATGCCCATTCCCTCCCCTTCCTCCATTTGCACTGCCCTAGTCCTAATTCAGGTCACTATTTCTGACAAGATCACTGAATTATCTTCCTATTTCATCTTATTCATTCTCGTTTTTAACAGATTGATCACTTTTCATATTTTACATCTAAAAAGCAAATCTCAGGGAAATGCCACAACCTCGGGCAAAATCCTAAAGTGTTCAGCACAGCATCTCAGCCTCTCAGTTACCTGATCCTTAACTTCCTACCCAGACAATTCTCAGCGGATGCCCCGAGACACCCACTCTCTGTGCATTAATATTCCCCCCGCCCCTTCTGTTCTGTCAGGAAGGCCCTCTCTGCCTTCTTTGGCTTGGCTGAAGAGCGTTATGATAATGATTACGATTGTGCAGAATTTCACTCACCTATCTTTTATTTCTTCTAGGACATCTGCCTTCACACCCCTAGGCTGGACTAAGTGCTCCATGGCGCTATTCAAATTGTGGCACTCAGTACACAGAAGTAGTCCCCATGACCCCCACTTCACGCCTTTGTATAATCCTCTGAGGTGGCACAAGCTGTGATTTGCTTCTACCCATGGAATAGCACAGTTAAAGGGCTGTCACTCCGGCTATTGGTTTATCATACGATACTGTCTTCTGACACTTTTGCTCTACCGCCATTACTCACTTGGAAGAAGCAAAGTGCCATGAAGTAAAAGTGGGCATTTGTGAGTCATCCACTCAACAAGAAACTGGGTGGTCTCCAGATCCTGAGCACTAACTGCAGCAAATCCTCAGTCAGTCCTACAACCAAAAGAGAACGACCTGAGGATGCTGGGACATTGGGCCTGTAATGAAGCTGCGATCCCAGTCAAGACCTGGAAGGTAGTCTGGAGACATCCTGCAGAAGAAAATTGAGAGAAGCTGTTCCAGACACCAACTGAGAAAAGCAACAGGACAATGCAGTTGCACAATCAGATGTTAGTGGGCATCATTTAAAACAGTAACAATCTGGATATCTGTTACTGTTGAAAGATGTACTGAGGGCCTCTCTGGTGGCACGAGGGGTTAAGTCTCAGCACCATGAAGGGATCCCCAGTCACTGCAACATGAGTTCAATCCCGGCCAGGGAGCTTCCCACATGGCGCAGCAGATCTCTCCTGCCTCGCCCGCTGCTCCCCTCAGCAGTGTATTTCAGTCAGTCTGCCTCTTCTGCTCCCTACTCTGTCTCTGGTGAATCCTCTCACCCTCCTCCCCATACACACACAGAGACCCATCTGGCCTCCACCCCAGCTCTTATATGCATAAATAAGTAAATCTTTAAAAACAAAAAAGATATACTGAGGCATGGAAACAACTTTAAGACCTTATTTGAGCAAAAATCTCTCTAACTGGGCAGCACAAACCAGAAATGGTTGAGTGCTCTGCCTATATACTTACAGAGAGAAGGTGTGGAAGCAAAGAAAGGGAATCACTTGATTGTCTACAGCTCTTTGCCTCATTTGGAAACGCCTACTTCACTGTTGGAGGTTGGCTATCCATAAGTTTCAATTTCTCAACCTCGAGGCATTTGCAGGCATAGATTTTGTTTTGCTTACATAGGCCATGATGCCATTAGAACTGCTGCAGACTAACTGAGCATTTACAGTCACAGATAAATACTATGATAAATGACAGTTATAAATTTTTGCTTCCCTAGTTAATCCCCATATCTGCTTTACGAACTCCCGGTGAAGTTCCTAACACATAGTAGGTTTGCAATTATTGTTCATTAACTTGAAAAATGAATTTCATGTGAAAGTTTAAATCTGAAATCATTCAAGAAAAACTTCAGTCTTTGAATGACCTTTAATATATTCAAATTCAAGAAAACTGAAGAGGAGGGGGAGATTTTTCCAGGTCTTCCAGACCCCTAATGTGTGATCTCAATTTATACAAAATCTCCCCTGAAAGCCTCACACCTACTCTTTCACAACATCTAACATCTTATTCTTGTCTCTTTTGGCAGTATGTACATGGCTCTTCGATGTATTGTTTTTTTCTCTCTTTCAATACACTTTGATGGTTGCAATTATATGTTTAGTCTTCCTAGCCCTAGTTCTTACTTTAGTACTTCATACATATTTTCAATTTAGTGATTCTAGGAGCATAAATGATTGATTGAAACCTGATTAGATTTCTAGCTGTCTATCTCTAAGGTTATATTAGTTTCTGGCTTTTCAGGAGCATAAAACCATCTCAACTCCGACATGTACTCAGGATTCCTGAGCCAACACAGAATACCTTATTATACTTTCAAATGGATATCTAGTAGTGTGCTCTAGAACATCTGGACCAAGAAGAATTCTAGTGCCACATAGTCTCATTTAATAAGAATAAATACTTATTCCCAGCCTTAATATTTCTGCCTCTGAAAAAAGTCTTTTGTAGATTCCATGCTTTTTAATTCCTTTTATACTTCTGGTGGCATACTTGTGAAATTATTTGAATTTTCAGGGGCAGTAAGGTTAATGATTAAAATATCAAATCACATTTTAGGTGAAGTAGAGCAACATGTTGTATTTTCTTTTCCATTCATTTTATATAAGGCATACTGAATCAATTTCAATGAAAATAATTCATAAAATATAATGGATCACTACTAAGACAGCTTAGCAAAATGTTTGAATTCCAAAAATACTTACTCATGCATTACTATTTTATGGCAATAATTTCAAGATCATCCCTTTTACTCAATAATCTGATAGATTTTTCATACATTAGTAGGTAGATTTGGGAAAGAGGGATGATCAGAATCTCTTGACAGTTTTATAAACCAAGTAAACAGAGTTATCCTGACTGTATTTCATTATTAACTTCAAATTAAAGCATACTGAAAAAATATAGCATTATCTCAGTCAATTTGTTATAAATGTGAAAGTACTGTCTTGACATCTTTATACTGAAAGTTAAATCAATCAGAGATGTTATCAAATTGATGGCAATGCTGCAAAAGTCTACATTTTATTTTGTTCAAAATTTGCATAATTAAAAGTACCAATTTACTGATGGGATAAAATATCATTCTTAAATAATGCCTGCATTAAGAATTTATAAACTTGCTTTACAGAGAGTTCATATAAAGCAAAGTCACTACGATTCACTGTGAGTATAGCAGGACAACTCTCATTAACAATGAAGCTGATTTTTTGAAGGAATAACACTGAAATTAAAAACAAGGCAGTATTATGTAAGGTGATTCCAATATAATTAAAACACACTGTAACTGAATTATAAGGCGCATTACAACAGATAATCCCCAAAATTAACTAGACCAACCAAAATCAAAACATGTGGAAGCTGTTCTGCCTCAAACCACCCCCCACCATGAAAACAATTTAATTGGACACAATAAGTAATCAAAAAGTAAAGGGATGACTGCAACTTTTTTCAGTGTCTTCTGAAATTTTTTTCCAGGCTAAACCATAAAGAATTAAAAAAATTCCCCTAACTGCAATATAAATGGGCATCCCAAATCCCCTGCGGGAGAGTCACTTCTGTCATTTTAGATCAGTACACATGGTACAGGAACAAATTAGCAGAGACTGCAGTGCAGCTGATGGATTTTGACATAATCAATAAAAAAACAATTTTACTTTAGAAACCAAACTTTGGCAAGATGGCAGCGATATATGAGCTCTAAGCAAGCAGCAATGCTGCTGCATGAAAGCACCCAGGCGAGTGTGAAAGGCATGACCAGAGAGGCGACGGAAGAGGTCAAGTGTGCAGAAACTGATGAGGGGCTGTCTATGCAGGTAGCAGATAGCCTCCTCGGTGAGCTGCAAGCTGTTCATCCTTTGAATTTAGCTTCCTAGTTCCCTAACCATTAATAGCAAAACTTGATCTTCCATTTATACTAGCAAATCAAGATTGATATTATCCATGGTGCCCTAGAATCAGAATCTGCTTGAACTAAATGACAGAGACAACGGTCTGCTCGACCCAAATGATTTTACTATTTTTCCAGGTACAGAGATAACTATACTTAGCAGTGTTCCCCAAAGGGATATGATTGCACAGAATAAGCACAATATACATGATTCCTAGTCCATTGCCTTAAAAATAATCGAGCAATCCTCCATGCCCATCCTGGGCTCTTTGGAAAATTTTCTACCCTTCACCGATTTAATTTTTTCCCCCCACAGCATTCATCAGCATCTGACAAACTTGTATAATCATATAAATATTTTCTTGTTTTCCCCAGAGGCAAGGTCAGGGTTCATTGTACCTGTTTTGTTCACTGCTTTGTCCCTACCACCCACAACCATCTCTGGCACATAGATACTCACCAAGAGTTATTTCCAACTAGTGCTTTTGTTGTACTAATTTGATAAAAATACTTGAATTCCAAATATTGAGTGGATTCACATCATTTCATACTAATATCCTGTTTCTGAGATTAGGCAAACTAGATAAGTATTGCTTCAAATGAATAAGCTAATTCTTGATGATCATTCTAGATGATCATTATTTGTGAAATTTTAATATAAAAATAAGAATAGCTTAAGTAAATAATAAAGGACCTGATATTACTCAGATAGCTTAGGACAGAAAAGTTGCAAATGACTAGTGAGTTAAAAGTTCCAGTGAGCCTTTGAAAAACAGTAGGGCAACAGAACACAGCCCAGTGGTTAAGATATTAAAGTGAAACAGCCTTTTCCGTGTGCAAAGCTGCTGTATTTTACTGCCTTGGAGCCTTGGCCCACTCCGCAGAACCCAAGTTAACTCTTGCCCTACAGTTAGCCAAGAAGAGTTACTATGAAGCACCTGCCAAGAAAGGAAATGCAAGCACGTGCATGCATGCGTGTATATGCGCGCGCACACACACACACACACGCACACACGCACAGACTCACCCCACCTCCAATTGTTTTCTGGTTCCACTTCCCAAGGTGACCCCTGCCGAAGACCCCTGCACTGCGTGCCTCCGCCGTTGACACGCATCGTCTTAAGAACACATGAAAAAACTTCCAGGGTGCCAAGCACCCCCGCCCAAGCTGAGCAAGCGAGGAAACAACACACAGGGACAGGGGCAGGAGCGGGCGAGAGAGAACCTCCTCCAAACCCCATCCTCAGAGCAGTACCTCAAATTCTGAGACCTGGACCCAGAGAGTCGAGTCCCCCAAGCAATCAGCTTTGAAAACCATGGAGCCGACGAGCATAAGGCGCACCAGAGTACCCGCAAGCAGAAATAGCTGGGAAAGCGCGGAGGCGCTCCGACTCACCGGCCCAGGGACCCGCGAAGCAGCAGCCAAAGGCCTGGGCGAGGCGGCGCCATCTTGCTTCCCCCCAACCCTCCCCACGTGCTTTTCCCACCTGCGCGCTGGAGCCCCGCCCCAGCCCACCTGGCTGAAGGCGTCTTTAAACTGCCCCTTGTGTCTTCTCAGTCAACGGATACCGCCCTTTTTATTTGCCTTTCACCATCCCCCCCCTTTTATAAATTTTCATTTATCTAGTTTTTATTCAGCTGTGGCATTTAGCATTTATTAGTTTCAGGTGTACACCATGATGTTTCCACATTTGCATATATTGAGAAGCGATCATCCCCACCACCCCGTAGTTACAAATATTTTTCCCCGTGACGAGGGCTTAAGATTGTTCTCTTAGCAACTTTCAAATATGCAACGCTGTGTAACTGTTGTCACCATGCTGTACATTACATTCCCGTGGCTTTTATAATAAAAGATTTTTGTATCTTTCGATGTCTTTAACCTCTCTCAGCACTTCTGGCAAACACTAACCTGTTCTATCAAGGAACTTGGCTGCTGCGTTTGCTTTTCATTCTTTTTTAGGGCTGACTTGTATTCCAGTTTTTATTCATTCACCCATCTATGGACATTCGGGTTGTTTCTATATCTCAGCTAGTGTAAATATTACCTCATTTAACAAGGGGGTGTGCACTTCTTTTTGAATTAACATTTTTTGTCTTCTTTCTGGAATAAATACCCCGAAGTAGAACTGTTCGGTCATATGGTAGCTCTACTTTTAATTTTTGAGAAACCTTTGTGAAAAGGGATGTTTGAGGACAGACTAAACTGACTCCCTCCTGTGTCCCAAACTCCATCTTGCTAAACTTTTTAACTCCACCGGCAGGAGCTGGTTTCCACAGGAAAAGCCATCTCCGAGGCTATGCAAACATACTTTTTCTCTTATTTTCATGGTAACCATGGTCAATTTGATTAAAAGTCAATGCAGTACAAGAACTACAACGTACAGACAACCCTAATTCATGATAAATAAGTTTGTAATTCCATTCTTCTTCCCAGTCTTTTGTTTTTTGTTTTTCACTTTTGTTTCTTTGGTGGTGGTTGTTCCTTATAACCCACTTGCAGAAAGCCCCCACCAGGACAGCCTGGGTTCCGACCTCAATCTGCACTACTGGAAGGCAAATGTACAACCTCCAAATAAATATTTGAATGTGAAATTAATCATTTGAGATGTTGTAGTAAAAAATAAGCATGAGAAGTTAAACTATTAAAAAAAATTGGATGTTTTCCCAAGTCGTCTTTAGTATCATTTATCTTGTTAAATGTAATCAAAGGTATAATATTTAATAGTCAGCATTTCAAAAGAGTTCTACATTAAATAGTAAGGCACAATATCATCAGTCACTAATAAAAATAAATTTAAAAAGTGAAAATAATAAAATCATACAACCAATGTTACAAAAACTGAGTTCTATTTCATCCAGCGCCATAGCTCTAATCAGAGGCTAGCAGGAAGAGGAACATTTAGTCCCTCAGCATTTCCCCGCCCCACTACTAATTCAGAGCCAAATGTCAAAATTAATAATTAAATATTTGACACAACTAATATATCAGTTTAAGAAAAGTAAAGAAGAAAAAGTAGACTTAAATTTTTTTCTTAAATTTTACATTTTAAAGATATGAAATATTGTTTTGAAATTCTGATAGTGATTTTCTGGAGGTTATTACACTTTTTACAGATATACAGAATAGAATTACTAATAGTAAACAACAAATGATGGAGTATTGTGGAACAAGGACTTCTCCAAAAATTAGCTGTAACTGAATTTAAAGTGGTTATATTAACATCGGGAATGGTAACAATAAGGGAGGGGGATCTAGTTAACTACATTTTATTAGAAATTAGGATTTCATAAACTAATCATTAAAAGCTGTTACTACAGCCCCATGAAAGGGGACAAGGGAACGACCAGAGTGAATAAGTATGCCATACCTAATTAATTCCCACATAAAACACATGCGCACACAAACACAGTGAATCTGTAATTTATGTCGTTGCCAAATAAATGGCATGGATAGTAAATGTTACAGTATTAAAAACATTTAAGACCTTTAGAAAGCTATATAAATATGCAGAAGTTTAATTCAGCTTTTCTTTTGAAGGTAAACAGAACATTGTCTTTCCCCCTTTAATTTCTCCCTTGCGATTTCTGACTATTTAGAAACTACAGGAGTTTTCTATTTTAAGCTGATAGTAACCAGTTAGCAGAGGTCTGGGCTTTCTTTTTAATGAAGGATACCACTTAAGTAAATTAGGAAAAGCAGTCCAAATAGCCTAAAAAACAGCTGCATCAAGTGACATTTTAAAGCTCCTGTGAAACTGAGAGAACCCATCAATTGAAGAAAAGTAGAAGTTTAAGGAATAATTGGCAATAAAGGATCATTTTAAGAATAACTGACAATCAGCCGATGGATTTCATAGCTTCAAGTTGTTCAGACTGCAAGTTGTTGCAGTGTTTTTCCCAGAACACGACTGAGAATATGATCATAGTTGATATGTTTCATTAACCAGGGTAAAGATGTCACATATGGCACAATCCCTGTGCTTTGAGCTGATCATGTGCATGAGTGGCAGTGTTGACTTATACTGTGTTTAGAGAGGTCCAAGGGTGGAGAGATAGAGGATAGGAAAGCTAGGTAGATATTCCTGTGTAAATTGATTAATAGACTTCAATTTTTTTATTCTAAAAGAAAAATACCAACATGGCAAACAAATATTAAGTTTGATTTTGAGATTTTGGTGTTAATCATGTACTTTGGTTTTTTTCTTCTTCCCCTGAGATAATTGCTTTGGTTACGGATGTGTAATTTGTTAACGTCAAACTGGTATTAATTCATACATCAAAAAAACAAAGCAAATTTATAGATGTAAGTACAAAAGCATAACAGATCATTTTCAAAAACTGGTATCTTTTTTTCTAAAGACTATAAAACATTAGAAAGGTAATTACCATTTAATGACATTTTATTTTTTTATATATTTTTTATTTATATCGTTTATATTATTGTGTATTCCCTATAAAATTTCCACCACCAATCCACCCGTGAACCATCACCACAGTCCCTTGTGCTCTTCTCTCCCCAGTTTTGATCCCTTTCCCTCCCGTCCCTTGCAGAATGTCTAGTTTTAATGACATTTTAGATCAGATAGATTAAAATACATAGTATCTCAAAACTATTCTATAAGACACATTTTACAGTGGATACATAGAACCATTAGAAAAATCAAAGAGAAACACAAGAACATGTTAATTTTTAACTAATATTTATTCAGAACTATTTATATTCCATAGCAATATGCTGACAAAGATTTGACATGGATACTTTTTTTTTTAAGATTTATTTATGTTTTATGCATACAAGCTTGGGTGCAGGCCAGAGGCGTGGGGCCGTGAGAGATTTCACCACGGACAGAGTTGGGAGCAGAACAGGCAGATCAATGAAAACACACTGCTGAGGGGAGCAGCTGGAGAGGCAGGAGAGGTTTTGGCCTATTGGGGCCTTTTGGTGTCTCCTGCCTCAGAGCCTGGGCAGCTGTGCCCTGTCTGCCCCGCTTTCAGTTGGTGACTACTAAGGGCCTGGACACACCTGTCTGGCCCGCTTTCAATAACTTTTCAGAAATTCGAGTTAAAATGGGCCTCCCCGGTGGCGCAGTGGCTAAGCGCTGCGCTGTGGAGCTGTTGGCAGCGGCGACGCGAGTTCGACACCCGGCCGGGGAGATTCCCAAATGGCGCGGCAGACCTCTCCTGCCTTGCCCGCTGCTCCCCTCAGCAGTGTATTTTTGATCGGCCTGTTCTGCTCCCCGCTCTGTCTCTGGTGAACCCTCTCGCCGCCCCACGCCTCTGGCCCGTACCCCAACTTGTATGTATAAATAAAAAATAAATCTTTTTTTTAAAAAAAAAAGAAATTTGAGTTAATGCCAGGCAGGTGTAAAGCTAGAGTCTCTTGTCTTCTATTGCTCAACAATAACATAAAACAATGTTGTGCCAGTACATAATTATTGTAAGAAATTAAGGATATACATAAACATAAGTTTTAGTGGAAAATTCATGTTAAAACAATTTAACTGTAAACTATACTTCACATTTTCAAATTTTCTGATCTTTTAAAATCTGTACTGATAGTCGACCAATATCCTTATGTAGCTTCTGGACAGATCATACAGACATAAAAGAGATATTCATTGTAGTTTAAATTATTAAATATGGCCAAAAAAAAATGATTCCTGTGAGCATGTCCAGAATTTGAAGTACAGGTTTAAAACAAAAGATCCTTGGCCTCTCTGGTGGTGCAATGGGTTAGTCTCTGCCTATGAAGCTATTGCAGCCACCGTAGCACGAGTTTGATCCCTGGCTGGGGAGATTCCCACATGGCACAGCAGACCTCTCCTGCCTTGCCCGCTGCTCCTCTCAGCAGTGTATTTTAGTGAATCTGCCTGCTCTGGTCCCTGCTCTATCTCTGGTGAACCCTCTCACCACCCCACACCTCTGGCCTACACCCCAGCTCTTGTATGCATAAATAAATAAATCTTTAAAAAAATACAATAAAAGACCCTATGGGATTATATAAAAATACTTTAGCCCTAGGTGATAACTTTTGGGTGACTCTCTAAAAGCACAATTCAAGTTAACTTTTCTAAAAGGTATTGAATTATTTCCTTCATGAATATGTAAAGTTCCTTTTTAATTATCAAAAAATTAGCACATTTTAGTTTCTCCTATTTATAGATGGCATACAAGTATTTCTGGCTTTTTAAAATTGTGAATGGTCATTTCTGGTTATTTCACTTAACACATGGAATACAGTTCTTTTTTTTTTTTAAAGATTTATTTATGTATTCATACAAGCTGGGGTGTAAGCCAGAGGTATGGGTGGTAAGAGGATTCACCAGAGACAGAGTAGGGAGCAGAACAGGCAGATCCACTGAAGTACACTGCTGGGGGGAGCAGCGGGCGAAGCAGGAGAAGTCTGCTGTGCCATGTGGGAAGCTCCCTGGCTGGGGATCGAACTTGTGCTGCAGTGGCTCTGGATAGCTCCTCTCAACCTGTTGCACCACTGGGGAGGTCCCTACAGTTCTTTTTTCTCTCCAAAAGGTAGATAAATCATACGGAATAATGGACAATCTCAAAGGCAGCTTTCTGATACAATCACCAACCCTGATTAGCCACAGGAAATGGTGTTTATGTATATAAATTTATGTCATATGTCTGGTGCCTGCCTTTAAAGTCTTCTAGTTTATGGTATTTTGATGGTTTTGCTGGTGCCTGGTTTCTTTTGTTTTATTCAATTTGCTTTTCATTGTCTATACTTTTAAATACTTTATAAGAATACCAAGGGAAATAAAAGAGAATTTAGTACTTTTAATCACTTTAATCACTCTAGGGACTTTAACTAATACATATTTCCACATTTCAATTCTGGAATGTTTGTAGAGGAAAAAAATGGACCATTTAATCAGCACTATAATTCGTGAATACTGTGTTGAAAAGAAACTGCTGAAGAGGCCAAGTCCCATCATTAACTTTTTAAAATATGCTAATCCCATACTTTTTCAAACATAATATGCAGTATTTAACTAGCTGAATCATACAAACTAGAAGTGTAGAATGTTCATTATCACATAAAGACTCCAAAAAAAAAATACTGCTTCAGTGATAGGAATAGTACCATGCTTATAGAAAGTCCATCTATTTCTTTGATATAACCTAAAATTTTCTTTCATTCCTTATATTGTGAAGTTTTTACTCTTAATTTTACTTATTTCTATGACCCAATATATAATTACATTATGACATGATTTGTTTTGAATATTTCTTTTTTTTAAAGATTTATTTATTTATGCATACAAGCTGGGGTACAGGCCAGAGGTGTGGGGCAGCGAGAGAGTTCATCAGAGACAGAGTGGGGAGCAGAACAGGCAGATGGACAGAAACACACTGCTGAGGGGAGCAGTGGGCGAGGTAGGAGAGGTCTGCCACACTATGTGGGAATCTCCCCGGCTGGGCGTCAAACTCCTGTCCCTGCGGCCGTCAGCTCCACAGTGCAGCGCTTGACTGCTGTGCCTGTTTTGAATATTTATAAAAATCTATCATGAGTATCAAATCATTTCTAAGGAAAAAAAAGTTATCTTAAAGGAGAAAGAACTATTGATTTTAGAATTTCTAGAAGTCACTTATTCAAGTATTTATATTTCCTACTCTATTGTTACGTTAAAAATTCATAATTGTAATCAATATTTCAATTATCAGTTATACTGATGATTCAAAATCATAACAGACAAAACAAAGTCTTTGACTTTGACAACTGTTTTTATCTGCATCAAAGAGAATTCTGCTTCAATACTTAATGCAAGCAGACTTGACTTACAAAGCAATCACATACTCATTAAAGATTTAGCAAATAGAAAAATATTTTAATAATAATGCATAATGTTATAAATGCATACAGATTAAGACGCTTTTAAAGCGATTTGTTTCTAATTATTTGCTTTCCCACTTTTCTCCACTCCAAAATGTCTAATGTAAAACTTAAAAGTCAAATATTTGTAAAATAATATTGGCAAGCTTTCTCTTCAAGGATTCTCTCATTTCCTCACTTACAGTAAACCACTGCAATGTGAAAAATGCTTAACAATAATAAATTTATTATGTTCTATAACATCATGTGCAAGACCTTAACAAGTATACTCATTATGTTTACTTTTTAGATTGAATGAAGTCATGAGAATAGAGATAAGGTGCTCTTTTACAGATCACATTTCAAGGTGAAAGTTAGCATACAGTTACAGAATATTTTAGTGTAAGGCTCTATTGCTGACTTCCCATCTTTCCTAAAACTGGGTCATGTGATTTTTAAACAAGATAGAGTAGTTTCAAAGTATGGTTTCTAGAACCCTTATAAACTTCTTTAAAATATGATAGTCATTTTGACTGCATAAAGTAATTTGAGATTCTTGGCAAAATTCTGCCCTTAGTTTTCACCTCTCACTCTCCAGGACACAACAGACTCTTTCAGTTTTCAGATATTTTCACTTCAGCCAGAACAAAAGTTAGCATTTGATCATATTAGACTCCTTGGTCACCTTAATTGCATGGCCAGCTTTCATGACTGTAAGGCAGAATGATATAATTAGTTAACCTTCCTGGATACTCTCTCTTCCCCACCTTAGGAAAGGATATGATTCAGAACAAAAACAGAAATTACATATACCTTGATGATAAGATACCAGAAGAAATTATTTTAAAACTATGTTATTTACAATAGAACAGGTGTCATTCCTCTTTGTATTCTGCTAAAGTCATCAAATCCACAACCACATTTAGGCATGCTGTCTAATTCAGACTTTCTTGCTGCAGTATTACTGGGAAAAAGTCCTACATAGGAACATATGTTGAACACTAAAAGTTCATATTCTGTGGCTATCACTCTGCCCTTTCCAATAACCAGCCTGCCTACTTTTCTTCCTTCATAACTTCTTCCCTCACATGCTCTAACAGCCATTGCCACCTTTTCTCTTTCACATCTCTCTCTCCACATATAATATGTGCTGATCCTTGTGTTCCTTTAAAACACCACTTGTTGATTCTCCTTGCTTTTAGATTTATGATTAACTCAACGAACTTACTGGATATCCTCACCAGTCGTCAAATCATCAGCGTTACTTCTAATTTCATTCATACAATGAATCTGCTCTAGAACATGATGAAATCTGTCATTCCTCATTCTTCTTGATTTTTATTGCACTTCCAAATTTGTATACAACCAAACACCTGATATTCTCTATTTCTTACTCTCTGTGATAATGTGCCCACCCACCTTACTTTTCTTTATCTTCTGAATAAGAAGGGCTCTGTCAGCACTTTGCTTAGCATTCTGTTTTTTCACCTCACATAACTCATCCTTCTTAAGGTTTCAAATAAATTCTTAGACCATGGAATTTACACCTCCAGTCAAGACCTCTCTGGCTTGAATTATGTATTTCTTGTTGTCTATAAAACACTGTCCCCTGAGGTTTACCCCAAATCATCAAACTTAAATAAAATTGAACTGGTCACATTTTGATTTATTCTCCCTAAATGTTCCATAGCAATGCAACTGTAGAGGTCAGAATGATGAGCTTGTAAGCATGTATTAGTTTTGCTCTTTTTTATTTCCAAAATCTAGTCATTCATCTGGATTCCTCTTCCCCAGAGTAATTAGCTTACTGAACACCATAAATTTTGTGTGAAACAATATATTTTCTCAAACATAACTACCATTTTGTTATCTCAAATCAAATCTCTCTTCTTTGCTAGTTAGCAGATAGCATAAATGGATTCTGAGATGAATTTAATGACTTCCTAAACATATTTTAAAATCCAGTTTAGAATTCCAAAGCAAATTCTAACTCAAGGAGTCCCTTTCCTCCCCCTCCCAGCCCCCACTGGTCCGCTCTAGAACTCCAAAGAGCTAAAGTGCTTTACTTACCCCATGATCCTCCCACTCAGCACCTGAGAGAAAGCAAAAGTATCTGAGCCATCTGAGCCAAGGGCGACCCAGCATTGAGTTCTCAACTGAGATCTGGACTTTCAGCAGTGACCTTAGGGTAGCATACACGCGTGTATTCTCAATGCTGAATACCCAACAGTTATACAATGGTTTAACGCAAAGCTATTTAACAACAACAACAAAAAAGGCAATAGAAGGGATATACATGGCTAGTCCTGAGTTGCCTTTATTTCTCCTCTGTTTTTAAAGAATAATGAGCATGATTACATGAAAAGGGTAGTGAAGGATGAGGTACAAAATGACAGTTGGCCCTTGAACAACATGGGTTTAAACTATGAGTGTCCATTTGTACCCGGGACTTTTTCTATCTGCTGTTGCCGTCTTCATGGATCAGCCAACCACAGCTGTTGACAACAGCTGGCCTTTCTAATCAGCTTCTTGGACTGTATATGCCTTCCAGTCAGGCATCCAGTTGCTGGCTGTAGAGGACCCACATCTTCTTCACAGGGCCCTGGTGGAAGCGAGCAGTGCCCAGCTCCCTGATATGGCGGCTAGTTCAGTCATTTTCCTTAGCTCTTGGCCCCCCGTTTCTCCACCTCAGTCTCTGGAAGCATATTTCTCCTTCCAAGTTTTTCCTTAGTTGGGAGGTTTCCTGGTTTAAATAGGACTGATAGAGCCACCTTTTAGTATATCCAGTCCTATATCTAGTTCCGAAAATTCTGTTGTTCTGTTTGCCCAACTTTTAACCAAAACTGTCAATCTCAGCACAATTCACCACCCTGTAAACAGTGTCTAGATTATCTCTGTATTCTTTTCTTCTTCAATCCTTCTGATATTTTTAAATTATTTTCCGCACTGAAGTTGTGTTTCATCATTTCATTCTCACTTCCAATTCAATTATTTTCCAAGCCCTCCATAATCAACTTTATATTATAAAAAGAGTTGAAATATTTTATTTATCCATTTTTCCAATGACAGAATTTATGAAATTCCTATTGGGTAAACTAATCCACGGTTCTTGCTATATTTTGAAATACACTTTTTGTGATTTCTAAATCAATTATACTCTCAATTGATTATTTTTTAAATTTCACTAACCCAAGGGTGTAATTATATTTAAGTATAATTATTTTCATATGTAGATGTTATATCCTTAAGCACATTGTGAAATTCTCAAAAAAAAAAAAGAGGATATGTTTTCTCATGTGTTAGAATAGCACTAAACATGAGACTTGGGGAATGATTTTAAATATGTGCAAGTTTTAGCATAGATTATACATTCATGAAGAAATTACTGATCACTGACAGCACATTTATTAAACTCAACAGGTGAACCACATTTGATTTTTATTTTAGAATTTTGTCATAGTGAATAAGACATTAGTGTTCGGAGGTTGAAAATATTCATTTCATTCAATAGTTATTTATGGTGAAACTAATCCATTGCCCTCATTCAATCTGATAAAATGTATAGAAATATCTGACACTTTCAGAACAGAAGTCCGAGATTTTGGTCTTTCTGATCTTCTTAAGCATATATAGTAAAAGAGCAAGCACTGACTTGTCAAATAATAAGAACGAGAAGGAAGTGGGGTTTGAAGCAAATAGCTTTTGTTTTCCAGGGTAATAAAAAGTGTTAAGGCATTTATGTAAAGTAAATTCATTCAAACTAATTATCTTAATGAAGATAATGCAATATATGGAACAGGTTTTAGTGTGAAGAAATTGCTGATTTTATAATGGGTTTCTTTTGGGTGTCTGAATATAAAGAAGTCCAATATTAGTAGATGCCATTTAAACAATAAAGCTCACATTTGAATTCTAGCATTTAGTGTTTCCTCTTTATTTTGTTTTATATCATGAATAAATATGTGAAGTTTGCAGTCTGATGTACTAATCTCAAAATGGTGTACGAATTTCTAAGTGGTGAATTTCAGGAAAAGTGTTTCTGAACTACATTTTCTCAAAATGTAGTATGTTAGGCTCAACCCAGCCCTCCCGAACAATAAGGGCGCTGTGAAGTATCTCGGCAAAGATGTGTGACCTTGGAAGGCAGCTCATGTCCCCACTACCCAGATGGGCCGCCTCAGCCCGAATGCACCTGCAAGGCCACCAGCTCCAAAGGGAGTTGCCCCCACCCTTGGAATTCCTTCACCCCGTATAAAAACCTGCCCCCAGGTTGCTGGGCCTGATTCCACAGACCCCCTCCTGGGATCTGTGAACCTCGCCAGGGAGTTGCTAATAAAGGCCTCTTTATCTTCCATTCCTCTCTGTTCCTTGCCTTCTTCTATCGCTCGACCTTACATAATATACAATGTAAATTTTGCCATCTATTTTCATAGGCACAATACTTGACTGTAATACATCAAATAAAGGATTTTCCCATTGCTAGGAAATGGCAAGTGTCCCCAACATCTCCACTTTTATTAGTTTTCTAATTTTGCTTCCTGACCATAGCTTATTTGATAGGAAGTCAGGCTTCTGGTTCACTGAAATAGGGGGAAAACCTGTAAATAAACAAAGCCAAATGTAACCAAATGATCAAAAGAGATTGAGTAGGGAAAGAAATTTTTTTAAATGCTTCTCATCATTAACAGTGTAACTAACTTTTGGAAGCTTTTATCTAATGCTGCTGGATAAAACAGAATAATGTTTCACTACTAATTACACTGGAATTCAATTTTAGAATATTTGTACTCTACTGAAATGTTTCAGTCCTTAAATGATTCAGAAATTGTGTTCATCATGAAGCAGAAATATATTTAATTATTTCAAATATGTAAATACCAATAAAAGGAAAAATGCAATTTCCCTTTTTAAAACTATCTGAAATGACCAAAAATTCTCTAAATATAACCACATCTAAATACCAAAAGTACATATATTGAAACTCAATTGTTTGCCTTCTTTTCACTGAATTTTTGCACATAAACTCGACATTCAGAAAATGTGCTAATAACGCAGTCTGTTTTAAAATAGGTATATATAATAAGAAGTATAGTAACAAAATGAGATCACATTGAAAAATACAATCAAGCCAAAACCTGTGTGAACCTTAAATAAGTACACCAATCCCCCAATACTCTTTTGGCTCAGGGTCTCACAATGTGCCCTTTACATTTGCTCGAATATGATTTTATTAAATGATTTAGTTCATTGCATGTACTTAAAATTACCTGTGGAGGATCCAGTACCACCTTTGTCCTTTCAATCACTGAGCTTTGGTTTCTTTATATTTAATCATTTGGGATTGGGAATCTCTGTAGCTGCTTCTTCGTTTTAATTTCCAATTTAATTGCCAATAAATAAGAATACACTATATCCTCTGCCTATCAAAGTTGACTTGTGTAATCCCTAAATGGTCTGCTCTTTCATTGCTTTATATATTCTGAAAATTAATTAGTAATCCTAATTTTAGAAACATGCACCTTATTCATGTATGGGGGCATGAACATCTTCCTGACTAGGACCTGTGTCTTGTTCTACACTCGCTGTTTACCAGTTTCTCTAGAGTGACACTAAATCAAGTGGCAGCACATGGTAATGTAAATCACAGTCTAATTTAGTTGTCACTGTGTTGTGACACTTGGTTAAAAATGCTTTTTAATTGTGACTATAAATTATACATGAACAATTCTTAGTGACAGTCTTAATACCACATCAGATTATTTCACCCAATGGGGGCTAGCGTCATCAAGATGAAGAAAGTGTACATCCGAAAAATTTTAAATAGCAATTTGGGGAAAGAGAGTTTTGATGATAGGTTGCAGTTTAATTTCAACCCAAGTCTTTGATTAGAAAGGGACAAAGGAGAGGGGGAGGGAGAAGGAGAGACAGACAGAGAGAGAGACAGACAGATACAGAGAGAGGGAGAGAGATTTGGAAATTGCCATGACTTGTGTAAGTGGGTAGCACACACAGCATATTCTCTTTGCTGTCTAACAAGAGGTGCTGAAAACATTATCTGAAATTTCTTTTCTTTTTTTTTTTAAGTTTATCTGTCTGCAGCAATGAGCTACGTAATTTTAGCGGGCTGTCTTAGTAAGAGGACTTAGAAGAAAGGTGATTTTTCTAAGCAGATATTTAGACTTGTGAGTTCTTAAATATTTCAAAATCTGCATTTACTCAATTTTAAAATATTGCAGTTAGTTGGATTTCAACTGGCTGTGGCTTGATTAATATTCCCTAGTTTTGCATTATGAAAAACAGAATTTATATAGGAACACAGATCTCTGAGATGGTATTTTCTATTATCCAGGAAAAACATGAATGATTTAATAAAAATTTACCTAGCATTATTCTGATTTCCCTTTTCTGGAAACACAACTACATATTCTCTTAGGTATGAATGTTTTTCTATTCTATCATTTGCTATTACACATTTTACAGACGTGTTTAAATCTAAGTCTCATAGTCACTATGACTCAAGTTTCTTCTCTGAGATAATGTAACTTTTTGGAGGCTTTAATGGAAAGCTTTTGCAAGCAGATAATCCATTAAGTAGCATGTTTTAACATTCAATAAGTGTTAATAGCACTTCAGTTTAAATTTCAATATTTTAAGGAGGTGAATAAATTCTTAAAGCGGTGGGCTATCTACCCATTAATTTCAGGTAGTTCTCTGATGTCACAAAGGTTTTCCACAGATATCTTGGGAAAAAGAACCCTGAAGGAGGACTCCACAATCTCATTTCTAGGTATGACTCTGAAATGTATAAACAGGTGGAAAATGAAAAACAAAACAAAAAAAGGATTATTCTTTCACTTATATGTTAAAGCAAATCCAAAGATATAATTGCTGGCATGTTTGAGAAGACAACACACAGTATTCCCTGTAAAGTCTACAAAAGTGAGGGAAAAAACCACAAATGAAAATGGCCTGGATGACTAAAGTAGTCAAAATTGACAATAAAAAAAAAAAAAAAAGGCTAGCTTGAATGTGCTTACAAGGAATTGTTCATTCCAGCACAGTAAGAGAACGCACACCAGGAGACACATTCTGATTGGTCAAGCATTTATCAACCCACACTAAGAACATCTTTTTTGAAGGTCTTTTAAACTCCTCAGAAACAAAGATGAATGAGACTCAGTACTAGATTCTAACAAAATCATGTGGAGGTACTCCTCTCAGGGAGACCAATGTTTTATATTGTTACAATGGCTCATAATAATAAATGTCATCGATATGTATGATGATTATCTACCATACAACACTGGAAAGTATATGGACAAACACTTAATACATTCTCCCCCTTTTATTTAGATTGCTACATTAACTTATGGATGCAGTAAACATTCTATTGGTGATATGTGAGAATATTTTGAAGAATGAAGAATTTGAACCAATCTAGTAAAGTTTCCAACCAGAGATTTGCCTAAGTTTTTAAGGTCTTGGGTGAAGTAAAACTAGATGTAAAATTCTATATTTTATATTATAAAGATATGCAACAATATAATTACACAAAGAGTTGGTTCTGGTTTTGTTTTATGGAAATAATCCATCTCCCCAGAAATATAATTCTTGTGTGTGTCAAGATGCCCTTTGAGGAACGGAAACTAGTTACTGAATCCAGTCTCTTTACAAACTGAGTCATAGTGACAACTGCCTGAAGTTATATCCTAAAGATTTTGAGAATCTGTCTTGGGCACACTGATTTGTTCAAGTATAGCAAAGAAATGGTCAAATTAGCAGACTCTGGTTGTCTGAAAGGTGTGCAGTTCCAAAGTACACTGCCCATCACCAAAAGCCACTTTTGTGACGGTCTGAAAAAATTCAAGAGCTATATGTTGGTTATCTCTATAGTGTTTACAAATTTATAAGCATATGATAAACAATATATATTGACATGTATCACTGCAAGTCAAATTTTTCTACTTTTAGAACTGTGTTAAAATCTGAAGCAATTTAGGGCCTCCCTGGTGGTGCAGCAGTTAAGCACTGCGCTGTGGAGCTGTCAGCAGCTGTGAAGAGAGTTCAATGCCCGGCAGGGGAGAATCCCACATGATGCGGCAGACCTCTCCTGCCTCGCCCACTGCTCCCCTCAGCAGTGTATTTCTGAT
Source organism: Scalopus aquaticus (assembly GCA_004024925.1). Taxonomy (NCBI): domain Eukaryota; kingdom Metazoa; phylum Chordata; class Mammalia; order Eulipotyphla; family Talpidae; genus Scalopus; species Scalopus aquaticus. The sequence continues at coordinate 30,812 of PVIJ01009477.1, forward strand.
CTGCCTGTTCTGCTCCCTGCTCTGTCTCTGGTGGACCCTCTCGCCGCCCCATACCTCTGGTCTGTACCCCAGCTTGTATGTATAAATAAATAAATCTTAAAAAAAAAAATCTGAAGCAATTTAATGCAACTAATAAAGTATAGTATATAAAATAAAACAAATGTTTCTATCTAAGCAATGTAACTCTTATGTTTGCGTGGGAGTGCATCCCTCAATACCAACAAGTTTCAATTTCTCTAAGTATAAAATCTGAATAGTGATTCCTACTCATTTATTCATTTTTCATTCACTGAACAAATATTGCCTATAATTGTTATGTACTACCTGGGTTTCTGGAAATTGAGCTATGAAAAAAACAGACAGGGTCCTTCATAGTACATATGGTGCAGCTACAGTTGTAAAGAGTAAACACTGTAATAAAACATGCTTACAGTATAGAAAACTTCAATAGCTCTTATTTTTAAATATTTGATTACTTAACATTGTTACTACTATCATTTTCAAGAAAAAGAGGGTGAGAAGAAAGTATGATAATCCATGTCACATTGATCATTAGAAAAATTTTGATGTTCATATGAAAGGAACATTTACCTTTCTATTTCTCATTTAATGATAACTACTTTGCTTTTTATTTTAAAAAATTGTATGCAAATTAATGTGTTACTTTTTAGAGTAATTGGAGATGCTAGCTTGAAAAGCCATCACTGAAACATCTGCTTGGTGCCTCTTCCTCCTTTTTCTGTATCTGAGAAATACTACCACATACAGTAGGGTTACCAGGTTTGACAAATAAAAATGTAAGATGCTCAGTTAAAGTTCAGAAAAACAAGAAATAATTTTGGGTATGTCAAAATAGACACTTTTACACTAAAACAAATTTATTGTTCATCTGAAATTTGAATTTAACCTGAGAATTTTGTGGTTTACATGGCAACCCTAACCTAAGGTAATTAAAAGGTACTCCAGATGATTTGGTCCTATCTTGAATTGTTGGTTGAAAGACTTTGAAATATGTCCCAAATGGCACTACATATTACCGATTTTTTAAATAACAGAAATGGTGAATTATACAAACTAATTCCCTTCCCTTTTTACATATTCCTCAAAATACAATGCAATAATGAATATAGCCATTTGCAAATTAGGAAAATGCTTGATCAGTTCATCCTTCCCTCAAAATTCTTCAAGACTGACAGGTATGTCAATTAAACACGGTAAAGAGACTGAAAAGCCAGAGTCCAAGTACTCTAGTTCCATCAGCACTAAAGGTGGCTGCCCTGGGGACCTCTAGATGTGCTCCCAGTGGCCCTAATGGAATACTCCTAGATGCCAGGGTCAGGGGAAGGAACGTGGTTCTAGCTCCACAACACTTTCACTCCCTAAAGTGGATAAAACAGGTTAGGGCAAAGATATCAGGAATCTTTGACTAAAGTATTCCTGTAATACAAAGATTTAGGGTGGGAGTGGGCTCTTTAAATCAGTAGGTCATTTTATTTTGCTCACGAAGGGTAAAATAAATAGACCTGAGGAAGAGAAAGGCTTTAAGAACAGGAGTAACTGACTAGAGGGACCTGGAGGAGTGAAACCAAAATGCTAATTTTATAGCAGTGATGACTTCAAGTGACTTAGCCATGAAAAGAACACAAGAAGGAGTGGGACTAATTTGTAAAAAAAAAAATAATAAAAAAAGTATGCATTTAATCATCTTTAATTAATTATATTAGTAGCTATCTGACATTATTTGTGATCGCAGCCCCTAACCTTTCTCTACAATCTGGCATTATCTAGCTTGAAAAAGTATCTAAATATATATTATTTTGTGCATTGTTTAAGTTCTTAAGACCAAAAAAGTTACATACATAACAATAACTTGTAACCTTAAAAGTACGTTTTAAAAGTAATTGCTAAGGCCAGATAACATTTATACTGGTTATTACCACAAACATATTTTGAAAGTTTTTTTAAATTTACTTTAATATTGGTATCAGGTTGTCATACAATAGCATTTTATTTGGTTCATTTTCATTCATCAAGCATATATATTACTAGAAGAGAACTAGCTTGTAACTGTATTTCTGTAATACTGACAGAAAAATGGAAATATAAGCATAAGTGTCATGTGCTTGAGGCTTTAGGAATGAAAGTGTGTAAAAATCAATGTTCACACTGATGTCAAGTTACTTGATTATTGCAAATGATGCTCAGAATTACAAAAATGAAACAATATTTTATTTTCTACCAGAACTAGTATATTTAAAGGAAAGAGAATTAAAACTATTATATGCACTGCTGAACTGTTCATGAGAATTAAAACAACTAAATGTATGATCTTGTCAACACCACTTGGATTTGCAGGTCTTCGAAACTACGACGTACAGACATAAAGACCGGAAAAATACACCGAGGCTAATACTAGTAATGGCCTCTAGGTAAGCACATGAACTGAAGCTGGCCAAGGAAAAGATAAATACAGAGGCTTTAAATTTCCCACTAGAATATTTCTGTCTCTCTATAATTTTTAAAATCACAATCACACATTAGTTTTTAAATTAATTTTAAATGAATTAAAACTTTCCCCTGGACTTTCCACTGGCATTAACAGTTGGGTATTATATGCTATCTGTCAAAATATTGGGAAGCATTTAGTGCATTTATTCTTCTACATTCCAAGTATGGTAGAATATTTGCGAAATATACTGAGTGTGAGCAACAGAAAATGACTGGATGCTTATATCACACCTGTTCACTGCAACTGTTCTGGCATAAATTTTTATGGTGATAACTCATTTGAAATCATTATTGGCTTTAAGTAGAATTTATTCCCCTCCTTGGTAATATGCCAACATTGCATGGACACGAGAAGCAAGTTTGTTATTTTTTATTCATTGTCATTTATTTTTTCCTTGCCATTTTAGAAACCTAAATATAGTGACAGCCAAACCTAAATCATTATAATCAAGGTAATATCAGAGAAATGTGATTTTACAGTATGCTGAGCTTACAGACATATAATTTAGTAATCTAATCTTCAAAAAATAAATTTCATTCAAGGGGATAATTTTCCTGAAGACTCAAACTAGACTGATTTGATATATATTGTTATCTCCATGAAAGTCCATAACCTTCTAGATTATTTTCTATTCTTTTGACTTTATATAGTTACCATAAATATACAACTTCCTGGAAAATAATGACATGAATTCCAAGATGCAAAAATGGTTATTCTACAAGTTGGACAATAAAAGATTGAAGCAATGGTTACCACAACTTGTCTGTCAGGAAATACCTTTTATTTATTTTTACATTAATCACAATCTCAAATATTTTCCAGAGCTCAAATTATTTTAATGCACAGAGAAACTGTCATTAGATCTTCAGCTATAAAAATTAATTCCTCCTATGAAGGAAAGCAAAGAATATATATCTTTTTTTTTCCACCATGTTTCTTTGGTTGCTCTTTAACTGAGTAGTCTACTGACATATATTAAAATTTAACACTGCTAAATTGTAAAGACCCCCCATTAAGTTGGGAATATCTTCTTTTAGGATCACAAAAAATACTAAGATTTTGAAGTATGGTTCAAGGAGAAAAATCAAGAAGAAAAAAGATTCAGTTCTTGGGAAAGATTTATGTAATAAAAAACAATACTTATTTGTCTAAAGAACAAATCATTAGTATATTTTAGCTAAAAATGACTCTTGAAATAAAGTTATATTAAAAATAATCTTTGGTAATTTTTATAGACATACATAGTCTTCTTTAGCAGGTATTCATTTTGTATTCAGAAGTTTTTTAGATTTTGTGGCTGCCTGGCATCTTTTTTCCTTTCAAATGAAAGGTCAGATTTCATAAGACAATTTGAAAGTTAACTTTTCTCAGCTTATTTGAAGCTGGGGAATATTTCAATAATTTTCGTGGGACTAGACTGAATTATGCCAGATGCAGTCCCCCATATACCTGCGCCACTGGAAGCCTCAGGCGTGGACTCAAGACGAAGATAAATTCAAATTATTTGAAAAGTGAGGTGCTTTGTCAAAGTTCCAAGAAACCACCTACCTGGGAGCTTCTTCTGCAGATTGGTTTGTGTGAGGGTTTGACGTTAGAACTGAGGCAACCATTTTGTAACAATGAGTTTTCATACAACCATGCAGAGTAATGGTGAAAAACCCAGTGTTGGCAATATGACTAAGTGAATGAAACCTCATCTGAAGCTATCACTGTTGTGGAATTTAAAATTATATAAATCAGTAATTCTACTCCTATGTATTTACCCAAAGAACACAAATACACTAATTTGAAGGGAAAATTGTACTCCCATGTTCATTTGCAGCAATATATACAATAGTCAAACTATGGAATTAACCTAAGTGCACAAAATGAGATGAGTGAGTCAAGAATATGTGGTACATATGCACAAAGGAATACTATTCAGTTACCAAAAAGATAAAACGCATGCCATGGATAGCAACATAGATGGAGCTGGACAGGACAGTGCTAAGCAAAGTAAGGCAGAAGGAGAAGAAAAATACCAGATGGTGTCACTTACATGTAGAATATAGAGAAACTAAACAGAGGGTCAGACAAAGACACACTTTAAAACCAACCATTAAAAGCTGACCTACCATAGAACTGAGGCATCCAGAAGGGTATGCCTGAGAACAGGGTGGGGACAGAGCACAATGGACCACGGCCAGGATGAGGGGTGCTTTGGGCTGGGGGTGCTATGGTGACCACATTTGAAGGGGGAGATCTGATACTTTCAAAATACGAACAACAATGTAAATCAACAGTTCCTCAAAAAAAATATGTAAATCGATAATCCTGTTACACTATTTTGTCTTACACTTCTTTGTTTGATTTACTTTAAAGACACAACTCACTATAATATTAGAAGCTCATAGGAAGAACATTGATAAATTCTCCCTGATTCTGAGGTTCAAAGGACAGAATAAAAAGAAATTCACTGTAATATAGTTTATAAGCATTATATTGACAGAAAGAATCTACAGTAGGTATTGATTGATAAGTGAATTTCTATTATTTCAGAGAGTAGGCCAGTTAATGAAAATAAACCTCAACTTTCAGTCCTATAGAGAACTGTATAGTTATGACCTTTCTTGAAAATGAGTCAAGAATATAGTAATAAGTACATTATATCTTCCTTGTTTGACATTGATTAAAATACATAGTGAGAGGAAGAATAAGTAATCTTGGGGGAAAAAAACCTGACATGTTATTCTATTTTCAAATGTCTTCTGTTGCATAAGAAGAAGAATTACATACAATTCAGCAGAGATGAACATCACTAGAAGCCTTCTAGGCAAAAAGTATTTGAAAATTTTTTACCAAAGATCTTTTTAGGTCAATATTCACTTACCACAAAAAAAAAAAAAAGTGATAAATGTGAAAATGATGGAAGTATAAGCTAATGCTAAGGTGGAAATTATATTGCTATAAACATATCAAATCAACATGTTGCACAACTTAAGCTTACACAATGTTATATGTCCATTTTATTTCCATTTAGAAAGCACACATATAATGCCAAGTATCTGTTAAATCCTCAAACAAACCTATTATTCTTTATTTTAGGAAAACAAACTGAGATAAAAGTGATGAGCCAATAAACTGAGCCAATAAACTGAAGGAAAGCTAATGCAAGACATTAACTATCTTATGAGGCATAGGAGTCACTGACATAAATGAAGCATGCAGGTGAGTGGGGTAATAAGGACTGGAGGGGAAACCAAGGAGCTAAAAAAAGACATGTCCCCTCAAATGTATTTGCAAAGTTTATTAAAGTACAAGGAAACTTAAATAAAACACATCTAGGGTTCTACTCAATCTGTGTGACGTCCTGTCAGCATTCTAGCACTGACTGCAAGAGTAACACTTTTTCACATTGGTAATCCAATGACTGATTTACTCAGAAGGTTATTATCACAGCCCATTCCTTGAAGTGCCTTCTACAACAGACTGACTACCAAAAACCTAACTCTATTTCCTGTCACTTCCTCCATCCACACTTTAGTCCTAGGTTCATTAGTCCTAGTTTGATTACAAGTCAGTGTGAGGTCAGACTAAATCTATTGCAATTAATAATCAAAATGGGAAGGCAGGAGGTCGTACCAAAAAGATAACGGTAGTCAAAATTCCATATTCAGAAAATGTGAATATATGGAAATTATACTATATTTATTAAGACTCAGTGAAAGCACCCAAGTATATATATATATATGCTTAAAATATTTCCTGTAAGAGACAAAAAAAAAAAGTCAAAGAAAAACCCAGCAGATGGTATAAAGAGAGCAAGAGGGTAAAACAAAGGAGATTAGGGGAAGTAATTCTCAGAGGTCAAATTAATATTTAGGGATTTTTTATCCAGAGAAAGAAAGCAATTAGAGAAAGCATTTGCATGTATTAGTGTTTACTCCACATATGGACCTACTGAATACAATTATATATAATTCCTAAAAACGTTTATTTTATTGTTTTTGCCTTAATATTGCTTCTTTTGCTGCTACTCACTTCTAGAAAAGAATTATGAAACATCTTTCCTCAGAAAAGGAAAAATTAGAAGGAGACCACTGATAAGTTTGGCCACAAAAAGAGATCTAACTTACTTGACCTCTTTAGTAAGAACAAAGCAAGGAAAGAGAGGCATTGTTTTTTGTGAAGTGGTTTTTAAATTCTTTCAGCATTCATTTACTACATGCACAATTCAATGAATATACTATACAACACAGAATTTTTCACTGTATTTGAAACTTCCTCCTAGATAAACCATTCTCATGTTTGATACTCAAGGGGAAGAAGAGGGAGATGCAGACAGAATTTTACTTCTCACCAACGGATTTGAGGCTGTCGCTAGGAGTCAGAGAGATGGAAGGAGAAAGGAGTATTGATTTTTCTTTGCAATTTGTGGTGTGTGTTCTAATATTTTTAATCTATCTTTAAGAGTAATTCCTGTTTAATTTTCATTTTAGCTCCCCACCTGACGGTGAGACCTCTCATTATCTATCCTGACCATGCTGTTTTACCTTCCCATAACCAAAACATGTTCACTCGTTGTCTTTGATTCCACACTCCTTTTTAGACTGCCTCTTCTCATTGCCTCCTTACGCTACTTCAACAGTCTTTAATGGGAAAACGTTCAGTTTAGTATTTTTGCTCTGATCGATAAATCCCTATTGTAATGATAGGGAATATGTAAATTATATATACATTATATGTAAATTATAAAAATCTAAGGACCTACTGCCTGTGGTACCTGTTCAAATCAATTATGAACTCCTTAAATACAGAAGTTATAGCTTAAAAGTTTGTTTAGCTAACTAAGAGAAAGCATTCTATTTATGAAATTGTGTGAAAAGTTACTAAGTTCGTTGACCTTATCATTAGTAAGGGACTTTATCAAAATGAAAATGAGGAGTGGATACCCCTCATCAATAGCCATGATAGCACCATATTCCTTTTTATTCTATACATTCTTGGGATTCTTAAAACAAAATTTGTCATGGTAAACTGCATAGTTTCAAAGAGGAGCCATAGGGAGCACATAAACTCACCTCCTCCCACTATCACACTGAATCAACGGAGGAAACAATTTCCTCTGGGGGGAAATAAAAATTAGCAGATAAACTCCTGCTTATTTTTGAATTAGCAAGAGAGAAGAAAACCATGTCCAAGTGCCTAGGAGAAGCTGAGATACAATCTCACCACAACCTCCAGCCCAGCTTAGCCACTCGCTTTGGGGAGGGAACTTAAAGTCCAGAGCAAGGATTTGTGCCCCATCTCAGCACCCTGACTTTTAAGATCGATACTGGAACACAATCCCCCAAGACATCTAATTTTAAAAACCAATGGTGTTTGTGCCCAGAATACATACATACAGCACTGTGAGGAAGAGAGACCAACTCTAATCTAAGAGCTCACCCACTGACTCACTCCCCTCAGGGCCTACCATAGAAGAAGCCTTTCGAAAACCACCCAGATATTATGTGAAAGATGCTCAATTTGATAATGTTAAAGTGCTGGACTAACAGGCAAAGTCCTGTTGAGAAACCCTCCAGGGATACAGGCTGGTAGACATCCTATTTGTGTCTCTTTCTACCTTGAGGGCTGCATCTGGACTTTGCTGGTTTTTAGTTTGTTTGTTTACTTTAGACTTCTTTGATTGCATACCCCTCTTGCTCTACCCATGGGGGATGACTTACTCCTTTTTCTTTCTTCTCCGTTAGTTCTTGGGTGTCCTCTTAGCACTTCAACCCTCTCTCATTCTAGTCAGCAGGCTCCATCTTCAACCCTCCCTCTGCCAGATTCCATCACACCAGTATCTTCAGAAGGGGGCTTCTGCACATATCTGGTGCCCAGGCTTTTCACGTGGTGATCAGATTTAGTGACTGCCATCTTGAGAATGTCTCTTGGTTGCCTGGCTCTGAGGCTGGGGGGCTTGTGGTAATGTACCAGGGTGATGGACTTGGGGTATCTTGGTGGGGTGGGTGGTGGGTACAGTGTGGTGACAACACTTAAGTGGGGAGAGCCTAGATTTCTAATACACAATGATGTAAACTCACATTAACTCAATAAAAAAATCATACTGAATAAAAAAGTTGTTCTTGGCAAAACATCACTCCCAGTACTTTGCACAGAGAGCAGAGAGGTGTGTGATAACTCTCAGGCTTCACCAGCTAGCTAATGCATAATATGATTGTCAAGGAGCAACAACCAATGAAAAACAAAGCTTCAGGTTCCACTGCTGAAGTACTCAGAGATCTACTTAGAGGAGGCATTTGGTCATTTGTACAAAGTAACCTTATCTTAGAACAGTCATAAAGATCATTGAGCACAAAGGCTAGAAGTCTGGCTGAAAATAGAGGCTCTCAGACAGAAACGCCACGTCAAGCGACCTGAGGTAATCCAGGGAAATGTCAATGAAAGCAACCCTCTGATCTGAGCTAAAGGAAGCAGCCACTCCTTTCCTCCTTTCTTCCTTATAATGTTTGCCCCAGAGGTGGAGCGTCCAAGTCTGAGGGTGCCTTTGCAAGGTGTTACTTATTCCTTTATACTATTGCGAGGCCTTAACAAATGGGCCACCATCTGGCTAGTGCTCGGTAACTAATTTTTACTCATTTTTACTGTGGCATAAATAAGGAACAATGACTTAATATTTCTTCAGGATTAAATAACACTTATCATAAATAAAATAATTCTTGATATACGTGCCTGAAAAGAAAATGCTTTTCCATGATAAGTTGAGGTTTCAGGTAAAACTGGTTATTAACTCCAGGGCTGCCAAGAGTTTGTGTGACTAGGTTTTATGAATATGGTTAGTGACTAGAATGGATGAGATTTTTTTAAAAACCCTAAGATTGAAACTAAACTTTAACACGGATAATATGTTTATATTGCCTCATCAACTTGTGGGTCCTGTGATAACAGCAAGTGCAATTACTAAAGTTAGATTCTAGTGGATATTAGGTGCTTAATTGTTTATTGAATACATTGATGAATTGTCCAATTATGTTCAAGTATGTTATAAAAATAACTAGTTTACATTCCACATCTAATTTATAGTTTAATGGATGTGTTAGATAATTATATTCAAGGCTATTTTAATACTAATTTGGTTGTTACGCCATCACTAATTTTATTTTTTAAAGACAGCGCTCTAGGACAAATAGGTAACCTGTACAAAGATGTAGAAAATGCATAAGTAGTGAGAATCAAAGTCTGATTTCACAACCCAGTTCTACTTTTAGCAAAGCTCTGCAATCTTGGGCAAACATTTTTTTAACTTCAGATTTTTCCATTAGAAAATTAAGGTAATGCATACCTTTCTCAAAGCATTATTTTGAAAACTAAATGAGATAATAAACACAGAGGCTCCTGGCTTAGTTCATATACATAATAACTCTCAGTAAGTATTAGATTTGTGAATCACTCCCTGTCCTGCAATTCTCTTCATGAGCCATTAACCATTTCTTTATTTTATTGGACCAACAATATTATAAAAGCATAAAGAAACACTAGAAAACATTTTTATATTAATAAAGACAACTTGTAACATAAAAAAGATTGCAATATGTCTTATTTACATCATCAGCACCAAGAAGATAGAAATATTTAAGTTACGACAAAGGTTTTTGACCTCAAAGAATCCCAGTTACTAAAATTTAATAAAAAGAAGGAATAAGCAATGGAATATATCAAGAGACAGGCGAGAAATTGCAGACTGCTTTTTGAAATTCTACAATAGCTGCATCTTTGCATTTATTGAACCCCAAATATAGCTAAACTATTAAAAGTAGCTAGCTACAACAAAGCCTCATTATACAAAACTGTAAGATGACCATTCACTCGGGTTTACTCTGAAACTCCAGGCTTATGCCTGTTGAACTTCTGTAACCATTATCCACTTTCACTCTCAAAAGTATTATGATTTGGATGATAAATTATATATATATGACATAGATTTTAGGCGCAACAGAGTTTGAAATCATAACCTAGTAGCAAAAATATATGTGGCTGCTATTATATAGCCTGTATCATACTTGCTGTCCTTCTCCTAGCAGCGGTTAAGTTATAAATATTTCTGTATACCACTGCTTCACATGTCAAGTAGTTTATAAAGAGAATAATGTTTCATGTGATTGGTAACATACACGTGCAAAAAGATAAAGGCAATGGATTTGAGCACTTCATTTTGCAACTGAGACAGATGAATCTCATTTTGCTTGTTTATTTTGTCTTACAATGTCTAATTTGCAGTCATTTTATTAGCGCATTTCCAACATCAAAAGTTGTACACAAAATTAACTTGGTGTTTAATCATTATTTTGTTTTCATTTAAAATTAGTTCTGCCTGACTCATTATCCTTTTGCTATTTATTAAAACAAGAGACAAAGAATGAGGTCAAGCAGTTCTTACTGCAGAAAAGCATCACCACTAATAACATAATACTTAAAAAGGAAGCTGAACTTAGTTAAGATTTAGTGGGTTAATCTTATTATTTCTGCCCAATGATAGATTATGTAATTTCAAGAGTCTCTGCATCTACTCTATAAAAGAATTTTTAAAAAAAGAGATAAGGGTCTCCATGGTGGTGCAACGGGTTAAGTCTCAGCACTATGAAGCTATCCAGAGCCACTGCAGCACGAGTTTGATCCCCAGCCAGGATGCCTCCCACATGGCTCAGCAGACCTCTCCTGCCTCGCCCGCTGCTCCCCTCAGCAGTATATTTTAGTAGATCTGCCTGTTCTGCTCCCCACCCTGTCTCTGGTGAATCCTCTCTCCCCCCACACCCCTGGCCTATACCCCAGTTCTTGTTTGTATAAATAAATAAATAAATAAATAAATAAATAAATAAATAACTTATAAAAAAATAAAAAGAGAAGAAAAAAATGAGGTCTCTTTTCACTGTGCCACAATTCTGTGAACAGAGAGAGTCACAAGGGACCACACTTTCGATGAAATTCTATCAGTCTCGGAGTCACGCCTGACATCCGTGAACCTCACTAACATCACATGGTAGCTGATACATGGTCCACAATGAAACATACTCTGCTGTCCCAAGTCAATCCTCCACCGTAGCCCACCGCTTCCACTGGCATTCACGACAGTACTGCGGCGGCTCTCTTTGGAGGGGAGACTGAAAAGATCCATTTAATATAGATTAATAAAGAAAGATGAAATTGTAGTCACCATGAGAGCAAGTCCCTGAGAATCTGAGGTCCACAGAGTCACACCTGGGAGAAATGGTAAAGAAACTGTGAAAAGGGGTCCCAAATTTGTACAAGGCGAGAAGTAGAGGCAGCTGCAGTCTAAGCAAATAAAGGTCTCAGCCTAGTAAACTGGGGAGAGGCTCGGCTCAGTGGAATTGAGAGAACTCGGGGCAACAGAGTAAAGAGTAAAAAATTATTAAATAGAACATAAGACAAGAGCACTTAGAGGAGTGAAGTAAAATAGAAGAGGCTAGGGGCTGTTTGGAGTGATCATTCCAAATTTGGTTGCAACTTGGAATCAAGTCAAATTACAATCATCACACAAGCTCTCTGTTGCTTCCAAAGGCCATGGGGCCTGAGGAAACATATGATTTACAAAAGCAATCCTCTGCCTGCTGAACAAAAATGTGTTTACCGATACCAGATGTTTGCAAGGACAGTTCTTATTTACAACTTAGGATATGCATGCTGTTTCTCATTAAATTAAATAATTTTAACTAAAAATTAGTACCTGAGCGAATTTTTGAGGCTGGTGATCTTTTCAGAAATAAGTGGTTCTGCCCACAGTTTCTAGCAGCCTGGTGACTTTCTTGAAGTTTGACTGCTCATTTCTCATTTTACTAACTTCAACTACTAAGACAAATCAATCTGCCAAAAAAGAACTATGCGATGATGCTAAAACAAGCCATTAAAGTACTTATCACATTAATTCAGACTAATGTAGATGAAACTTAACATTTACCTTTATCAATTTGCAGCATTAATTGTTGATTATTGTAAATAGTTTCCCTAATTCTCTATTTTATTTTGCCTACATGTAGTTTCAGTACTGCTCTAGAAATGACCTTTATTATCTTAGTATTTGTAAGAATTTATAAGTTGGCTTTGAGACATTTTTCTCCAATGTCACATTGACTGAAAAGAAATCAAAATATCGAAACCTGTCTCAGAGCACAGGATTCATCAACAAATCTTAATACTATGTCTACTTTCAAAATTACTAACAAAGGATTCCTATGTTTTGCCAAGAAACCTTTTGCTAATGAGAAAATAGAGAATTTTGAAATCTACTTTGGCATGTACATCTATATCTATTCTATAAAAAATTTAGGGTGATGTTCTTTTCTTATTGAAATTATTGAAACACTGGCCTTCCCAGTGGCGCAACCGGTTAAGGGCAGCACTGTGGAGCTTTCAGCAGCTGCAGCAAGAGTTCAATGCCTGGCCAGGGAGATTCCCACATGGTGCAGTAGATAGACCTCTCCTGCTTCACCCGCTGCTCCCCTCAGCAGTATGTTTTGATCTGCCTGTTCTGCTCCCCACTCTCTCTCTAATGAACCCTCTCACTGCCCCACACTTCTGTTCTGCTCCCCACTCTGTCTCTGGTGAACCCTCTCACCGCCCCACACCTCTGGCCGACACCCCAAACTTGTATGCAAAAATAAATAAATCTTAAAAAATAAAGAAAATATTGAAACATAACTTTAACCTATTGTTCTGTTTTTGATTTGTCTCAATACTCAAATCATGTTTGCCAAAATATACCCCATGATTCTGACCCCTGAGTTTTTGTTCATGATATCACCACCTTTATTTTAAAAAATGGTACCTACCTCTAAAAATTCATACAAAGGACTACCTTCCCCGTAAGATCTTTCATTTATCCTATAACAAATGTGATTTCCCTTCCTATGAATCTACATAATATTGTATTTGTACTTCTTCTGGTAATCTTATGTATTTAGTCTGAATTATATTAGAATCAAGGTTGGATTCAAAATCTAGTTCCATTACTGAAAGTTATACAGTGTTAGGTGGCTCATTTAACCTTAAAGGATGTTTGTTCCTTTACCTATAAAATATTGGGTATGACATTTTGCATAGAAAACACAGAAAAAATACATCATGACTTTTCTGACAACCCAGTATCTTAAAAAATGCCTTTGAACATGGCTATTTTAAGGAACTAAGAGGAAATGTTCTTAGTACTCTTTTTTTTTTTTTTTAGGGGTGGGAGAATTTTTTTTTTTAAGATTTATTTTTTATTTTTACATACAAGCTGGGGTACAGGCCAGAGGCGTGGGGCGGCGAGAGGGTTCACCAGAGACAGAGCAGGTAGCAGAACAGGCAGATCAGAAATACACTGCTGAGGCGAGCAGCGGGCGAGGCAGGAGAGGTCTGCAGCGCCATGTGGGATTCTCCCTGGCCGGGCGTCGAACTCGCGTCTCTGCTGCCAACAGCTCCACAGAGCAGCGCTTAACCGCTGAGCCACCAGGGAGGCCCCCTTAGTACTCTTGTAGATGTTTGATAATTATGCTTGTTTTTCTCCCTTATTCCAATCTCACAAAAGGTCGCATATTGTTTGACGTTAAAGACTGTGATATTAACCGTTTTTTTTTTCCTGAGGTGAAATCTTAATTCAAGATAACTTACACAATGAATGATGCTTTTTTATTTAACTTTTTTGTTACTGTGGGAGTCACCTCACTATTTTGATTCTCAGTTCCTTGTCTTCCTATAGAAGAAGAGCACCCAGACTTCTGTTGCAAATGGCTGTTCCATCCACCACACAGCGCTATACCAGGAGTCGTGCTTGTACGTGGCCTTGACTCACAGCACCATTGATGGACTAAGAATTGCTAGCTAGCCCAATATTGGCCAATGAAAATGTGTTCTTAGCATAATTTTTCTCTAGGAAGTTTTGAAAAAGGAAAACAAGAGTCAATCCTTGATTTGCTATTGAGAAAATTCTGGACAGTTAGGATCCAAAACTGCTTACCATGTTTCTAGCATATTAAGGAATCACTGAAATGAATGCACAGACAGAAACAAAAAGCAGAGTCATGAAAATGAAGACAGAGTCCTGGTTCAAGTTTCCCATAAGCCTGAGTGTATACCTGCCTTCCGCATTACTTGTTAACACAAGTTCATTATTTTAAGCACAGAGTAGCAGTCATTGACTTTTTTAACAACTCTAATAATAACGCCATATCTCTACTTCAATTCCAAACACCTTTGCTAACTGACATTTGAAAAGATATAGTGTAATCACAAGAATCCTTATTAATTTATAGAATTAGTAAATCATTGTATAGAACGTAGGCTATACACAGGTAGAACCATTCTTTCCTCTGTGGAAAATTAGGATAATTAATTCTAAACAGAAAAGGCAGACTGATAAATAAGTACTATAAAGTTTTTACAAGAACTACACAAAAAAGACATATGGTTTTTCAGGACTATGTTTATGGGGGCAACATAAGACAGAGCTCATCAAATCACACACTGGACTCCTAAACTAGGTAGCATTCTGACAGTTGTGGATATATCAATCTAGAGTCTGCTATTGCTCCTAAATTTTCTCCTAATTTAAAGCAAACTAAGCAAGAATACAATGTGGAAATACAATTTTATCCATATAAGATGATTAATTTTATGTGTCAACTTGACTGGGAAACAGTGTCCACATAGTTGGTTAAATGGTATTGCTGGACATTGTGTGATAAGGTTGGCATTTGAATTTGTAAACTGAGTAATGCAGATTTCCCTCCCCATTGTGGACAGGGATCATCTAGACCATTAAACATCTAAAATAAATAAAGGTGAAAAAAGGGATAATTCAGAATATGAGCCTCACTGACTGACCTGGGACATTTTTCTGCCTTTAGGCTGAAACTTAGACCACCATAACTCTCTCAATTCTCAGGCCTTTGTATTAGGACTGAAATGTACACCATGGACTTTCCCGTGTTTGTAGCTTGGACAAGGTAGATAATGGGACCTATGCTCCATAATCACATGAGTCAGTATTTCATAACAAATATGTTAGCCTGTCTGTCTATCCATCCATCCACATATCAATCTATCATCTATTTTACCTATTATTTCTCTTTCTCTGGAGGATCCTGAATAATACTTTTCATTCCCAAGATTTTATATTCCACACATTGTATAGATAAAGACAAGAGGCTTATAGCCGATTCAAATATGTGCAAATGTCATACACTGAAATAAGTATAGTACAATAAACACCAATGAATGTAGTTCAACCGAATTTGGTTCTTCCACAGTCTAATACAGCAATTTTTTTCTGGTGATCAAGGAGTAAAATATCATCATTCTTTTAAACTTTAGAACAAAGAAAAATAAGCCAAACTGGCTGCTATCCCTGAATTGTTCTTACATGACCTAAAATCTTTCCTATTTTCTATACTGAATGTTCAGTCCTGACCTTGGGCACATGTGGACGGACAGACACATATGTGCGCACACACATATTCACACACACACACACACACACACACACACACACACATATAGTTCCTATGTTTCCATGATAGTTATCATCTCAGGAATAATGATTTCAGCATGTTTTTTTTTTCATTTTTTATCTCTTACAAAAATTTATTGACGATTAGCTCTATGTCAATCACCATGTAAGAAATGTTTTGAATCGAAATGTGTCTCCCAAAACTGTTAGGTTGGAGTCCTCACCTCCAGTACTTCACAGTGTGAATTTATTTGTAAACAATGTTTTCAGAGACAATCAAGTTAAATGAGGCCACCAGGATATTTGTTGTCATTAATAAAAACAGGAAAATTTGAATATAGACTGACATGCATAAAAATAAATAGGTGAATACAAGAAATTACCTGAAGCTGGGAGAGACTGCATTAAATACTCCTTTACGTTCAGAGCTTGTCATCACCTTGATCTCAGATTTCTAGCCTCCAGAAACTTGAGACAATCGATTTCTGTTGTTTAAATCACTCAGCTTGTGATACTTTGATATCACAGTCTTAAGTTATTAATATAGGGTAGAAAAAAGATACAAACGTAAAGTCCCTTTCTTTACTGAATAAAGATTCACTGAATTGAGGGCCTTAAGCATTTTAGCAGAAATATTTTTCTTAGGAAATAAAAGTTTCAGAAAAAATGTCATTATTTAGGATACTTACATTTATATATTATATAAAGACATTTAGATGATAAATATAGCTACCTGGATTAGACCAAAGTTCAGCTATGGCTTCAAGCATGATCCAAGGAAAAGTTTTGTCAGATGTATAGGATAAATTGTCTCATTTGTCAAGAAATGCAAAAATTCTGCCATACATTATAAAGTAAAATATTGGATATTTTCTGTGCATAAAAGCAAAATGCATTTAAATACATTTAGCGAAGTATAGTTAACAAAATTGCAACAGAAACATGTGTAAACATACTTAAGATGACACCTGGCTTGGAACTAAATTTGTTTTGCTAGCATAGTAATTTTGAAGTTCACATTCAGATTTTAAAGACAACATCACTGTCAAGGATAAAACATCAGATTTTTTACAACACACCTAACTTTCAG
This sequence comes from Scalopus aquaticus, assembly GCA_004024925.1. Classification (NCBI taxonomy): domain Eukaryota; kingdom Metazoa; phylum Chordata; class Mammalia; order Eulipotyphla; family Talpidae; genus Scalopus; species Scalopus aquaticus. The sequence goes on from PVIJ01009477.1 coordinate 47,897, forward strand.
GATTATACTTATTTCTCTCTACTATACTTACAGATCAATAAGACAATAGATATCCTGCAGATCCTTCTGATGGTTCAAGTGGATCATGTTACTAAATTTTAGTGATGAGGGCCTCCCTGGTGGCACAACGGGTTAAATCTCAGCACTGCGAAGCTGTCCAGAGCCACTGAAACATGAGTTCGATACCTGGCCAGAGAGCTTCCCACATGGCGCATCAGACCTCTCCTGTCTTGCCTGCTGTTCCCCTCAGCAGTGTATTCCAATTGATCTGCCCGTTCAGCTTCCCACTCTGTCTCTGGTGAATCTTCTCACCTCCCACAACTCTGGACTACACCCCCACTTGCATGCATAAATAAACATTTAAAAAATAAATTCAGTGATTATATGATTATTGCAGTATGTGACAAAACTAATAATCCTTAGAATATATTTTAGCAATGTCAGCTAGAGTCCCAGAATCCAGGTAATATTTTTTCTGGAACTAAATGTAACTTATTTATGTGTCACTGTCATTATTCTGCTGGTAGACAGCAGCAGGCTGTTGCTTTCTTTCATTTCTTATGAATTTTTCCTAAATTTGCTATTATTAAGTAATTTCATACAGTGATACAGGCAAAACAACTAAGTCATGCTAAGGGGTAATGAAGTGGGAGAGGAATGAAACTCATGTCCTTGGGGAAGGAGCGGCCAAAAGCAGCATTGAGGATTGATTACAAATTTAACTTAGCCATAACACTTTTCTGTGACGTCCTCTATGTAGTTTAATGTAATTGTTCACTTTTCATTATTACACACTGCCATAATAATGCCAGAATAAATTGGTTTTAATTTGAATTATGTAAAAATCTTTCATGTTCTTCATGGTAAATTATTAGAAAAGAAATGGTTATGTTAGTTTGGTAGGGTTTCTTTAACAAAATATAACAAATTTAGAGACTTAAAGAAATACATTGTCTCACAGTTCTGGCTTCTATAAATCTAAAATCAAGATGCCAAAGGTCATGATTCCTATAAAGGATCTGTTCTGTGCTAAGAAAGATCTCTTCCAAGCCTCTTTTCTGACCTCTGGTAATTATTTGTTCTGTGCCAGCACAACTCCAGCCTTCACACAACAGTCTCCATGTGCATGTCTTGAGATTTTTCTTATCACTTCACATCTTTTGATTGGTAAATCTAACTCATTTATATTTAGATTATTAATAGCTAAAGAATTGCAAAAAAAGTCATTGTTTTATGGCTATATGAATGTTTGTTTCCTCCTCTCTTTTTGTCTTCATTTGTGAATTGATTATTTTCTGTGGTGATATATTTCAACTCCCTTCACTCTATCTCATGTGACTCCAGAGCAGGTACTGTGTATGTGGTTACCGTAAGGCATAATAAAGCAGCGTTTTTTAAAATTCAGAATTTCAAAGAGGTATCTGCTCTCCAATGTTTGTGATAATTTTACACTAATATAAATTAGTCTATTTCATATTTATAAATACTTAAATTTGATAGCATGCAAAATTTCAACACTTTCCTCCCTGCTTCATTTTTTTTTTAATATTTATTTATTTATACATACAAGCTGGGGTACAGGCCGGAGGCATGAGGCGGCGAGAGGGTTCACCAGAGACAGAGTGGGGAGCAGAACAGGCAGATCAGAAATACACTGCTAAGGGGAGCAGCGGGCGAGGCAGGAGAGGTCTGCTGCACCATGTGGGATTCTCCCTGGCTGGGCATCGAACTCGCATTGCGCGCTGCCGACAGCTCCACAGCGCAGCGCTCAACGTTGCGCCACCAGGGAGGCCCCCTGCTTCATTTTTGATCAAAATTTACCTTTTTAATATAACATCTCCATCAGCAGCTGCTCTAACTATATTTCTAATTTTTTTTCCTTTAACATACTAGAGTTCAGTAATTAATACAATATCATATTAGAATGTTAGCGTATTCTGAATCTGACTGCAATCAGAATTATCAGTATGTTATAGATTTTCATGTTTTTAATGAGCATCTTTTCATTTCAATTTGAAGAACTCCTTCCATTATTGTCCAGTGACAAATTCCCTCAGCTTTTGTTTATCAAAGACATTATGTTAATTTTGTTTGAAGAGCAAGTTTGCTGCAAAAATATATTCTTGATTGGCAGTTTTTTTTTTTTCCTTTCAGCACTCTGAATACATCCTTCCATCCTCCCCTGGCCCGAAAGATGTCAGCTGAGAAACCAGCCGATAGTCTTATGGGGTTCCTTATGTTAGAGAAATATTTCTTTCTTCTTACAACTGTCCCTCTGTCTTTGATTTTAGACACTCTTATTATATTGATTCTTGGAGAAGATAATTTTGAAATGAAATTTTGGGATGGCTTGTTGCTTTCATGGACTTGGATGCACAAATCTGTCTTCAGATTTTCAAAGTTTCAGTAATTATATTTTTAAATAAGCTTCTGACTCCCTTTTCCCCTCTCTTCTTCTAGCACTCCAACATTGTATCTCTTAATAATGCTACCTAAGTCCCTACTACTCTCTTCATTCCTTGTTGTTCTTTTATCTTTTGGGTGCTTTGATTGAATAATTTTAATTTGTCAGTATTCAGGTTCACTAAATATTCTGGTTGGCCACATCGACTGTGAAGTTACTTAATTTTTCTGTTCAGTTATTGATATCTTCTGCTCTGAATATTCAGCTTGGTTCTTGTTTTTGTTTTCCATCTCTTTGTTAAAATTCTCATTTTATAGATTTTATAATATCATTAAATACTCATTTCTATTATCTTATAGCTCTCTGAGTATGTTTAAAAATTATTTTGCATTATTTTTCAAGCAACTCTTGCATATCCATTTTGTGGAGACCAGTTCTGACAGGTTTACTCTATTCCCTTGGTGAACATAATGCCCAGGTTTTAGATACAACCTCAGAATTCCTGGCTTGACAGAAATTAAATTTCTGCCACTTGACAGAATAAATGCTAAATTCAGATTATTTCATCATAAACTACAGTTGTTTAATTCAATATTTGGCATAGCTAATAGGAATTTTCATGTACTTAGCAGACAAAGTAATAAGAAAATCACCATGCCTGTGTTCAGTGATCTGGGATGTCCAGAGAGCAGATAAAGGAATTTCATCCAAATTTGTTGAATCATAAATAAGCACTTCGAAAGGAGAAAATTCTGGGATCAAACTAAAAAGTTATATATGAAGGAAAATAAATGTACAAGATCAGCAAAAGTGAAGACCTCAAATTAGAGAATTATCAACTGAAAGAACTTCACTATGAGTAAGTCAAAACTCTGAGGTTGGTAATAAGACAATAGAAAGGCAAGTGGAATCATGACATACAGGATTTTGCATTCCACTAATATATATTAAGTGACAACTTTGTCTCAAATCATGTTAAAGATCATACAAAATATTCAAAGATGTGTGTTGGATCCATATAGTTTTCACCAGAGAAGTGACCTGATGCGATTTTTTTAAATTAAGTTTATTTATTTTTAATTGAGGTAATATTTGGACACTCCCATCACATATTATAAGCATAGTGCTTGTAATAGTGCTTGCAATACCAAATCATCCAAAATCTACCAACTTAGTCATTGTGCTCCCTTCCCTCTTTGGTATCACTCCTTCACAACCTCCTCTCCCCATTGGTGATTCTGTCCTTGAGTCAGCTATCAAGTTTTCCATAGTTTTTAAGCCTAAATTTATCTGACTTTTAGTTACTTTACATTCCACGTATTACAGACAGCATCTGGTATGTATCTTTCCCCTTCTGACTTATTTCACTTAGCAATAGCCCTACCAGTTCCATCCATGTTGCCGTAAGTGGCATGATTTTATTTTTTTTGATTGCTAAGTAACAGTCCATTGCAGATGGATACATCTTCTTGAACCCCTCATCTGTTTTGGGGCTTAGGTTGTTTCCATAATTTTGCTGCTGCAATAAACACAGGAGTTCAAGTTTCCTTCTGAATTAATGTTTCTGAAATTTTGGGGTAGATGCTTAGAAGTGGAATTACTGGGTGGAAAGACAGATCAATTTTCAATGTTTAGGATACCTCCATAATACCTTCCATGAGGGCTGGAGCCATTTGAATTCCTGCCGACACTTGTGTTTCTGGTCTTTTTGATATGGGCCATTCTCACAGGAGTGAGGTGGTATCTCATTGTAGTCTTGATTTACATTTCCCTACTTGTAAGTGATGGTAAACATTTTTTCATGTTTTCAGTCTGAATGTCTTGTTTAGAGAAATGTTTGTGTATTTCTTCTGCTTATTTTTTGATTTGGTTGTTTTGTTTTTGTAGAGTTTTGTGGATTCTTTGTTTATCTTTGTTACCAGTCCTTTGTCATATATATGGTGTGCAAATATTCTCTCCCATTCAGTAGGGTGTCTTTTCATTTTAGCTGTTTTCTTTGGCTGTGCAGAAGCTTTTCAGTTTGATGTAATGCCAGTTGTTTCTGGGTTTTTTTTGTTTGTTTTCCTTGCTGTTGGGTGTGAATCCCTACAGGCATCATTAAAGCTTATGTCATGAAATGTTTTTCCTTGTTTTCTTCTACATATTTTATGGTTTCAAGTTTTATATCTGAATCTTCTATCAATTTTTTAAAAGATTTTATTTATTTATGCATACAAGCTGGTGTACAGGCCAGAGGCATGGGGCGGCGAGAGGGTTCACCAGAGACAGTAGGGAGCAGAACAGGCAGATTGACTGAAGTACACTGCTGAGGGGAGCAGCAGGCGAGGCAGGAGAGGTCTGCCACGCCATGTGGGAATCTCCCCGGCTGGGCATCGAACTTGCGTCGCCGCTACAGACAGCTCCACAGTGCAGCGCTTAACTGCTGTGCCACCAGGGAGGCCCCCCCGTCTTTTATCAATTTTTATTTTTTTTTTTTTTTGCATGGTGTAAGGTTGTGGTCTACTTTCGTTCTTTTGCACATAACTATCCAATGTTTCCAACACTATTTATTGAAGAGGCTATCCTTGTCTTAGTATATTCTTGACTCCTTTGTCATAGATTAACTGTCCAGGTATGTGTGGGCTCTCAATTCTATTCCATTTGTCATCCAAGATGAATAGGGAATAAACAGCATCCTGAACAAGCCAATCATAAGCAAGGAAATTGAAACAATAATCAGAATTCTCCCAAAAAATGAGAGTCCAGGACCAGATGGCTTCACAAGTGAATTCTACCAAATCTCCAAATATTAAAACTATGTTGCCTATACATATGCCTGTGTTGTTCAAACTCTTTCAAGAAACTGAAATGAATACTTCCAAATACTTTTTACGAGACCAGAATTACTCTAATTCCAAGCCAAACAAAGATAACACACAAAAAAAGAAAATTATGAAACAACCTCCCTAATAAATACAGACACTAAAATTCTAGCAAATTGAGTCCAACAATGAACTAAAAGGAAAATGAATGATGACTAAGTGGGATTAATACCAGGAACACAAAGATGGTTCAACATTCAAAAATCAATCAATATAATTCTCCGCATCAACAGAAAAGGATAAAAACCATATGGTCTTATCAACAGATGCTGAGAAAGCATTTGAAAGCATTTTCATCCATTTATTTATTTATTTATTTATTTATTTATTTATTTATTTATTTGCTATACATACAAGCTGGGGTACAGGACAGAGGCGTGGGGGCGGCGAAAGGGTTCACCAGAGACAGAGCGGGGAGCAGAACAGGCAGATCAGAAATACACTGCTGAAGGGAGCAGCAGGCGAGGCAGGAGAGGTCTGCTGTGCCATGTGGGATTCTCCCTGGCTGGGCATCGAACTCGCATCACGCGCTGCCGACAGCTCCACAGCGCAGCGCTCAACTGCTGAGCCACCAGGGAGGCCCCATTTTCATCCATTTATAATGAAAATTCTTTAAAAACTAGGGATAAATAATACATACCTTAAAATAATAATACCCATTCACAACAAACCCACAGCAAATATCATTCTCAGTGGTGAAACACTGAAAGCATTTCCACTAAGATTTGATACCAGGATGTCCATTCGAACATTACTATTCAACATAGTATTGAAAGTTATAGCTAGAACAACTAGAGAAAAGGAAGATATAGAAAGAATCCAAATTGGGAGAGAAGTAAAGCTATTATTACTTGCAGATAATATGTTAATACACATAGAGAACCCTCAAGATCCCATAGAAAAAGTAATCGAGGGCCTCCCTGGTGGCGCAGCGGTTAAGCACTGAGCTGTGGAGCTGTCGGCAGCGGCGACACAAGTTCGATGCCCTGCCAGGGAGATTCCCACATGACGCTGCAGACCTCTCCTGCCTCGCCCACTGCTCCCCTCAGCAGTGTATTTTCATCGATCTGCCTGTTCTGCTCCCCACTTTGTCTCTGGTGAACCCTCTCGCTGCCCCACGCCTCTGGCCTGTACCTCAGCTTGTATGCATAAATAAATAAATCTTTAAAAAAAAAGAAAGAAAAAGTAATTGAAAGAATGGCTTAGCAAAGTGGCAGGATATAAAATCAACACAAAGAAATCAGTTGTCTTACTATACATAAACAGTGAGACAGAAAAGGAAGAAATGAAGAAAGTGATCCCATTTACAAACCAAACCAAAAAACAAAAGCACCAGGAGTAAATTGAACAAAGGCGGTAAATAGCTATACAAAGATAACTATAAGACATTTTTGAAAGAATTATAACAAGAAACGAAGAAATGGAACATTATTTTCTGCTCACGGAATGGAATAATCAACATTGTCAAAACAGCCAAAGTGATACACAGATTCAATGAAATCGTAGTAAAAATACCAATGGTGGGGCCTCCCTGGTGGCGCAGTGGTTGAGTGCTGCGCTGTGGAGCTGTCGGCAGCTCGCGATGCGAGTTCGACGCCCAGCTGGGGAGAATCCCACATGGCGCAGCAGACCTCTCCTGCCTGGCCCGCTGCTCCCCTCAGCAGTGTATTTCTGATCTGCCTGTTCTGCTCCCCACTCTGTCTCTGGTGAATCCTCTCGCCGCCCCACGACTCTGGCCTGTACCCCAGCTTGTATGTATAAATAAATAAATCTTTAAAAAACAAAAATACCAATGGTATTTTTCAAAAAACTGGAAGAAATGATACTGAAATTCATATGGAATCACAAAAGACCCCAAAGAGCAAAATCAAGCATGATAAAAAAGCAAGAGAATGGAAGTAGGTGAGGAAAAGATCAGTGCAGGACATTAATGAAGCTGTGTGTTGATCCAATTGGAAAATAGCATTGGTCTGATTTATAGTTGGAGTAGTGGTGATGGAAACCTGGGGAAGTTTGACTTACTTTGTAAGCAATATGGAAAATGTGATTGGAAAGATATGGGGAATAATGGAGCAGAAATCAGGGTGATTACCAGGTTTCTAACGGGCATGTGGGAGAATGGTGATTTGGTTTCCTGAAGTAAGAAGTCTGTTCTTGTTTTCCAGAAATGTGTTTTAGTTACATATTTGTTATACAAGATGAATTTTAGGAATCTTTTTCAAACATATTAGAAACATTTAAGTTTCAGATTTGCCAATTTAGATTGATATAGTTAAGAGCAATATTTGACATATTGTGATCTTCCCATCCAGGAAAACATTGTACCTCTAAACAGGATTTTTTAAAAGATTTATTTATTTACGCATACAAGAGCTAGGGTGTAGGCCAGAGATGTGGTGCGGTGAGAAGATTCACCAGAGACAGAGTGGGGAGGAGGATATAGGTGGACTGACTGAAATACACTGCTGAAGGGAACAGCAGGAGACACAGGAGAGGTCTGCTGTGCCATGTGGGATGCTCCCTGGCCGGGGATCAAACTCGTGCTGCACTGGCTGCCAATAGCTTCACAGTGCTGAGACTTAACCCCCTGCACAACCAAGGAGGCCTCTAAACATATGATTTTATTATGTCTATAGTTTATTTAATTTCTCCCTAAATTTTCTAATTTTCATCAACAAAGTCTTATATATTTTTGTTAGTTTACTATATCTTATAAACCATAAAAGCATTTTACTAAGATGAATAGAGTATTTCCTTAAATGTTTAATGGCTAATTACTGGCATATAAAATTCTTAATGATACTGATACATTTATTTCTGTATAGCTACAAAGATAATTTCATTATTGAAAATAATTTTAAATTAATCTTTGTTTTTGAAGGCAGACTGTCATGACCATCTGAAAATTAAAACTTTCCTGTGTGATATTTGTACCTCCAAGTTTTTTTCTTTCAAATTGTAAAGTTTTTTTTAAAAACAAATGTTAAATAACAATGTTTAAAATTTTAAATAATCTTTTAGTTCAATGATATTTCAACATAATGAGTTTTAGAATTTATGAACTTAAGTAGTCTCCCATTTCTTTTTTTTTTAATATTTATTTATTTATGCATGCAAGCTGGTGTACAAGCCAGAGGTGTGGGTGGCAAGAGGGTTCACCATAGACAGAGTGGGGAGCAGAACAGGCAGACTGACGGAAACACACTGCTGAGGGGAGCAGTGGGCGAGGCAGGAGAGGTCTGCCGTGCCATGTGGGAATCTCCCTGGAGGGGCGTCGAACACATGTCACCACTGCCAACCACTCCACAGTGCAGCGCCCAACCACTGTGCCACCGGGGAGGCCCAGTAGTCTTCCACTTCAAATTAAGAATTTAATTAGTTAACAGATGTTGAATTTTATCACCTTATATGATATATTAAAGAGATGAAATAATAGTGTTTTATCTACTTTTATGATCTTAAAACCATCACACCATAACCCAGTATTTCTTTTATTTCATTGCAGCGTTCTATTAGCTAATATGTAGTTTAAGGTGGCTGATTTTTATTTACAAAAATATTACTTGTTATTTTTGGTAAACGTTTAGATTAGCGAGAAGATAATCTTTCATTATATTTAACATCAGAGTTATACTAGCTCTTCATTGTAATTTGGAAAAATCTTCCATTTCTCTATATTAAATAGTATAATTATTTAGTGCTATGTTTCTTGCATTAGGTTTATTTCTGGCATGATGATTTAAAAAAAATCACAGAAATGTCTCATCTCAGAAAGATAGTTAATTCAGAGACTACCTACTCAATTTAATACCATGTATTGAATTTTGTCCTTCTCAAAACCCCGAGCATATTGTTCTTAATTTCTTTTGGTATCTTATATTTAAGAGACAAAGTTAGATACAATCCAGATTTGTGTTTAGAAATTGTTTCTTTTTTTTTTAAGATTTATTTATTTATTCATACAAGCTGGGGTACAGGCCAGAGGTGTGGGGCAGCGAGAGGGTTCACCAGAGACAGAGTGGGGAGCAGAACAGGCAGATCAGAAACACTGCTGAGGGGAGCAGCGGGCGAGGCAGGAGAGGTCTGCCACACCATGTGGGATTCGTCCCGGCTGGGCGTGGAACTTGCATCATGCACTGCCGACAGCTCCACAGCGCAGCGCTCAACCGCTGCGCCACCAGGGAGGCCCTGTTTCTTTTTTTTTCATTTCTGCTTCTCTCTCTCTCTCTCTCTCTCTCTCTCTATATATATATATATATATATATATATAATATATATATTATATATATATATATATGTAATTTCCTTGAAATACATCATCTGAAATGTTTAAATGTCTGGATAGCCTACAAAATAAGGTGTGGATTGTCCTTACCTCTAAAAACTATATTACCATATTATTTTAATATTGTTTTTATTACAATAATTCTGGTTTTCTAAGTAAACCATTTGTAAATGGATCTAATCAGCATTTCATCAACTTGATATCTATAATCTTCTCCCTTATTAATTGACTGTTTCCGTCATTGTTATTTAGAGTCTAGGACATTTCCTCAAGCCCATCTCGCATTTCCCTTACTGGTTTTCTGTGTTGCTGACCATCTCGGCTCATCTACTTCGGCTGGTCTTTCAGAACATGTTGATATATTTGTGTTATTTCACAATTCATTTCTTGGTTCTTAGACATGAAATTCTTCCAACTATCAAGATAGTTGGCCAGCAACCGCCTCACAACCACCTCCAGGATTAAATAATTTTCACAATAATTCTTGTATCTACCTCTTTGTGTCTTTTTTTTTTTCAATATCAATATTCAATTATTTTTTTACTGGCACCAGTTCTCTTAACTAAAAAAATTTTGTATTTCAGAAGCAATCAACAATACTTAAAAACACATGGAAGATATGTAAGTGCTTTACCCTAGGGATAGAATATTATTTTTCTCAGGTATATCATTATTAATCTTCATTTTGGGGACTTAGTCTTGGATGTATAAATTTAATGATCTATTTAAACTAATGATTAACATCTTGTTCAGTGTTAAGTAATCTAGTTATGTTTACATAAACTTCAGAACAACTAATGTAACATATTACTTTACTACTGAATTATAAAAAAATGAAACAGATTATGAAGAATGTAATGAAAACAGATCAAAAAGTAGATTTAAAAAAGTCTAAAGGCAAAAACAGGGCAGAATATATTAGTTATTTTAAAGGAAACAGAGGCAATTTCTGAGAGTACATGAAGTTGTCTTCTTTCAAAAATTCTAAATCCTTTCTCTTATTTATAAAAATACTGCTCTTCTAGTTCCTATCTATGAAATAACAAAAATCAAACAGTTATCTCAAATTTGAACACAAGATGTCTACTGTATATTCCAAAGAGGCAACTGACATTGACCATATAAGGACTTGCTTATTGATTAGATGTTCTGCAGTCAGACTAAGTAAAAAAGATTTCTCCATATTTATCACTGTATTTCATGCTAGTGGCTTACAACCCTTTCAGGGATGATATTTCATTCAATTTTCAAATGATTGGTGTGCCACTGAACTTCAAGGCTGGCCTGAATGCAATTCTAGTAATCCAATGCGAGATATATTTTTTTAAGATTTATTTATTTATGCATACAAGCTGGGGTGTAGGCCAGAGGTGTGGGATGGTGAGAGTATTCACCAGAGACAGAGTGGGGAGCAGAACAGGCAGATCCACTGAAGTACACTGCTAAGGGGAGCAGCAGGTGAGACAGGAGAGGTCTGCTGTGCCATGTGGGAAGCTCCCCCAGCCAACTCATGCTGCAGTGGCTCTGGATAGCTTCATAGTGCTATGCTTAGACCATTGTGCCACCAGGAGGCCCCAATGCCAGATATTTTTAAGAGAACTATTATAATCAGCTTTCCTAGTTATAATGTTCCTTAAAATTAAAATTTTAAAGTAAAATTTCTGTTCAGATGACATGTTACTCCACATTTCTATTTTAAAATGTATTTTTTGTCTTCGTAATAAATGTGTTTGACAATATCACTCAGTTTATATTCTTCACCGAGAATGAAAAGATTTTAATTTAAATCCAAAGCATACTGGTCTTGAGAAAACATTCAGATAATTTCTGGGCTAATAGGCTAAATGGTACTCATACTTTTAAACTTTTTTGGTTATCATATTTGGTTCACTGACTCAATTCATACCATGGAAAATATAACTTTAACAAAATTTTAAAGAAAAAGTATTACTTAAGACAATAAAGATACCTGGAATTTCATTATTACACAGAATATGACATTCATTATAAAATGCTATCAGCCTGTTAATAAGGAAAAATTAAAATTACTACATCATTTACATTCTGTAATGCTTCATCTACTGTATTAATCTCACGTTTTCTTGAGTAAAATATTAATTTCTGCTTATATTCTCAAATATGATAATTAAAACATATTTTCCAAAATCTCAAAAATTATGTTTTATTCATTCCAATTTAAATAAATTAAAATTTTGAATATCTCAGACACTGAACATATTTTATAATAAGTAATTATTTAGAAGTTCACTTCACACTGAAATTTTATTTTTCTAAACATCCAAATCTGTAGTGTGGTAATGCTTTCCCTAAAGAGTGAAACATTAAGCCTGAAGAAAAATCACCTTCATTTGTATTCTCTTCTTCAATAATTCCACATATGGATATGCTAAAAACGAAACATGACATTTCAAAAATTACCTCTCAAATAAAAACCTAATGTCTCTGTAGATCTCTATTACATAGATCATAATAGCATGGCTCTAGTAAGTTGCAATGGAAAATCTACGTTGAAATAATGTATCTACCAATTACTTCTTGAGTAATAGTTAAGACCATGCATCAGAAGGAAAACAGTATCTACCATAGTCTAGCTGACTGAAAACATAAAACACAACGTTTTGTAAAATGAGATAACATCACCAGTGCTTGCAACATGTCATCCTGAATGTCCGGCACACACCAAAACAAACAAAAGAACATGCAAAGAAGCAGATTCATTCAAAGGACCAAGTAATTTTAAAGTAGAACTTTTTATTTGGTGTCATTTTCCTCTTGGTACTTATTATTCCAAACTGAGCTAGTCCAGAGGAATGATAACTAAAGCCAGTGCTAAGTGTACTTAAACCAAATCAAGGACAATATTGATCGTATTCCTTGGTCCTAATTATACTTTTATTGGACATGTCTCCCAGATCTATGAAAGCCTAAATTTCTCCGGAGTGTATGGTAGAGGGTGGAAATCTCAAGGCTATATAGCCATCTTCTTTTATATCATGTTTCATTCATTTATGCAACCTAACAAGTGATGGATGTGCTATATCCTTAGAGCAGTACTCTAGAAGGAGAATCTGAGCTTGAAGTAGAGACAAGAGGGTGCAGTGCTCTCAGGAAGGGAGCGAGGGAGCAGCACAGGCCAGGGCAAACAACAAGGTAGGATGTGGCTGACCCCAGGGAGAGCTGGATATCAAACCCAACTCTCCTTAACTCACTTCCTATAACAACTTTCGAAACCAATGTACAAAGAAAATCAAAAGTAGCAAGAGGTCATATGCTAAGAGCAGATCCCTGTGAAGTCAAGTCTATAAAATTTGATGCATAGAAGATGATAAATTAATGAAGCATTTTCATGTTTAAAACCTAACTAACTTCATAACTTATCTTTGACTCAGGTATCTCTTTGAACAACTTGGGAGGCCCATTATTTGGAGAACAAAGCCACCAGCTTTTGGCTAAGGACACTCTTCCGGAGAGTGATATAGGCAACAATCATCCAAGGAGAGGGGACCTCCATGGGGGTCTGCAGGATGAGGGCAGGGCAGGAAGAGAGCCTGCTGCACTGTGCTGGGCACTGCCAACAGCACAGGTTTAACTGCTGCCCTTGTTAGCCCATCAGTGCACACATGCTTTGCACTGAGTAGTCATTACTTGTGGTTCAGTCTTTCCTTTTTACTGACAGTTCCTTTAAAGGCAGGAACTATCTTATTTTTTCTATATTTTTTAGTGATTCATGTATGAACTTGATCTATATGCTATAGGAGGAAATGTGGAAAGAACGGAATGGGCAAGAAAGGTGGCAAAAAAAAAAAAAAGAAAGAAAAAAGAAGAGCAGAAAATAACTAAGGCAAAAGGGAAAGGAGGTGTCAGGAATACTACAGAGGTGCCTGAGTGCCTGCCAGGAGGAGACCCCATGCAAATTCTGCTGGTGCCACCACCATTTCAAGGATCAGATGTGGTCTGGTTATTTAAGGAGGCCTGGGAAGGATGAGCAAAGAAAAACGATGAAGGACAGGCACAGTTACCCTTTACACACAACTTCACCGTGGTTCTAAAAAGAAGGATTAGGAGGTGAAATTCGAGGCCATTGGAAGAGGTAGCAGGAAGGAAATATGCGTAATTGAGAGGGAACACGCCCCACCCAGAGGGAAAGACTCCAAAGGCCCAGCTGACCAACAGCTTCCGGATAGATCTGCTGCCTTGAGCAATGTCTTGTATTTTTTCCGCTCTCTAATAAGCTCTGTGGCTTGTTTCTCATTGGTGCTTTCTGATATTCTTTTAAGACTTCCAGGACTAGGGTCAACGGAAGAAAAAGCAGAAGGAAAGAGAAGGGAAGAAAAAGTAATAAGGAATGAAAAAACATGAGAAAATAAAGAATAAACACAAAGTACAAGGGCAGACAAAAAGGAAAGCTCGAAAAGCAAAGGACAGAGAAGGAAGAAACAGGATGGCAGGATGGCAAAGGAAGAAAAGGAAGAGGCAGCAAAGGGAAAGCAGAACTGTGCGGAGGGGGCGCGAGCCTGGGCTGAGGAGCTTGGAATGAGCAACTGTGCAGAAGCACACTTGGGTTTTAAACAAACTTGATTTTGTATTTTTATCAGAGGTAGTTGTGACATTCTAGGGATTTAAGAACATATTCGTGAGACGGGAGATAGCAAAGAGAGACAGAAAAGAACTCAGATTAACTTCCTGTAGCCTCTGATTCTTGCAGAAGTTGCCTGGAGGTATAAATTTATTTCTTAGTAGGACGCTGGAATTCATAAACTATTAGGTAAATAAAGGTATTTTCTAGAATTTTACTCATCATTTTCTATATCCACATCCATTGTAGCAGATGGTTGATAATTGGTGATGTCCAAAAATCACATGGATACACGGATTTTCTTAATTTGTGGAGCTAGAGTATAAAGCATGGAATTTGTTACTGTCTGTATACGTATCTTTGCTGAACATTTGTGTGTTGTATAAATGAAAAAAGTGACCATTGCATTAACTTGATGGTAAATGCTTAAACACCAAATGGTGTTTCACACCATACAACACACTCACAACGTCCTATTTTCTATATTTGACATTTAGTTTTCAAGTTTCTTTTAAGCAGTACACTTGATCAATATTATACTGTCTCCCCCTCATTCTGTCAACAGCTTCAGAATAGCTGCCACATGGATGCAAAAGGGTATAAGATGCTTTGAACAGAGCCAAGGACCCATAAATGGAAAGCAGATCAGTGATAAAATGAGACACGTAAAAGGTGCACAGAAGTAGACAAAGAAAGAGAAGCAGGTGATATTCAGCTTTGAAATCTAACGTATAACTTGGGCTTTGATCTGTATGTATTTAATTGCAATTTTCAATACCCTTTAGATATTTTCTGATCTATTACTATGCAGTAGTTTTCAATGTTCTCTACTTTGTGTGTGTCTGGTAACTGAAAGATAGTATCATACTCTCATTTTGCCTTTCAGCACTAATTTCCTTTGCAAAACAAAATGAAGACTGTTCAGTGAAACCATCTCATAGCCTTTTGTCCCTAGTACACTTTCAAATGAATCCAAAGGCAGTACAGTCAAAAATTGGTGTTCTAAATTTTTAACTTGGAAGGTGACTTATCCTTTATCCTTTAAGCTCTTTAGAAGTATTCTCTACACAGGAAGTAAGGAAGTCACCTTGACCAATTTTGTTAGAAAAACAAGATTGTGATGTTCTTTCAGCTACTTAAAAAGATGAATGAAGCTCAGTCAGCCTTGCTTTATTATGACTTTAGTTCACATATTGTATTAATTAAAAGAGAATATTCAATGATAGGTTCAAAACATATAGTAATTCTTTCTCTAAATTAATTCTTTTAAAAAATCTGTCCAAAGTAAATAACAGGACCACAGTTTCTCAGAGAAAGAAATAA
Source organism: Scalopus aquaticus (assembly GCA_004024925.1). NCBI lineage: Eukaryota > Metazoa > Chordata > Mammalia > Eulipotyphla > Talpidae > Scalopus > Scalopus aquaticus. The sequence goes on from PVIJ01009477.1 coordinate 63,367, forward strand.
TTCAGCTCACTCACACTACGCTTAAGAGCTATCTAAAAGCATTATTGCTCTCTTATTCTGCAGTCTAAGTTAAAGGAGATTGGTTAGCTCTAAAAATAAACATAATATATAACTATATCTCAGGCATTGTCAAGAACAATATGGAGAGACTGATGAGGATTTTTCTATGGAGTTTTAATGAACCTTCTCCTTGTTTGATTCAGTCTTAGTATCGTTCATTTTTAAAGTAATCGGTCACATCTTTCTGCTAGGATGATAGTCTTCTGATTGATTCCGCCAAAATACAGAACAATAAAAATGACAATTCTAAGCTGGAAGGCACTGATGAGCTAAGTTTCTAGCCAGCTAAAAACATGAGCTAGAAAACTGAACTTAACTCTATCATTGAAAATAATACATTGAAAAACAAAGCAAAATAGTGAATAAATTTAAAAAAATACCACTACTTTCACATTCACGTTTGTTCCCAACTTTGACTTCAATTTTTGCCTTTTGAAGTGCCAATACCAGAAATGCCTTTGGCTGCTATTAAAAGTCTAACACCATTGGGATAGAAATGTGACATTAAAGTTCTGTGACACAGTTCTCACCTGCCTGCTAGAGGGTAGTATCTCCTAACTACCCAGGTGCTGAGAAACTTAGAATTTACCCCCAAATATGTTCTGGAATACTTTCTAGCAATCAGTAGTACTGAAAATATAATTATTATTTTACTTTTAACATAAATTTACCTATTTAGAATTAAATTTACATATATGAAATTATATTTTAGTGACATTTTGTGATATTTACAGTTTTCTCAAGAATTGCTTGCAAGATTTTCTTTGCTTCTATTTTTAACTGTATATGGCTTAAAGCTGTTTAAAGTGGAAGTTGGAGTTCCATGCAAAAGGAAAACACTCATCCTCTCTGTGAGAGAACAAGAAATTATTTTCTAGAACCTCTGCTTCTCTGCTTTCCACTCCGTGTGAATAACACCCAGTACTTCCATTATTAACTTTCTTTTTACCTCACAGACACTTAGCTAAGCAAATGTTCACACATTTTTTATTATTACCTGTATTTTATCAGCCCATAATTTGATTTTATTTTAAAAAGAAATTAAATCATCTTAACTTTCAATGACAAAATATCATTGAATCCCAAAACAAAGGTTTGTTTGTGTATGTATTTTATTAATTAATGCTGTATTGAACATCTAATGTATTTCTAGAATTGTATACATCTTGATTTATTAAAGTCAACTGATATTCTGGTGGGCATTTACTGTTTTTTACATGAGAATTTTATTATGGGAGGGTAATATCAATTGTCTCCTCATAATATCACTGGATAACAAGAAAACTTTTAAAAAATCAAGTGAATTAAATAAAACAAAAATAAACTTCTAAACCATTCCAAGGTTCAGTTGGTGGCTTACTTGATGGGGAGGGGACAGAGGTGTGGGCAAACTGGGGACAAGGAGTCACCACTGTATGACAGAGGATGGAATTGGACTTTCAGTGGTGAACTTAATGTAGTACCTACAGAGGCGTATTAATATGATGCTAATCTGAAATTCATTATAATACAATATCACTTCAATGAAAATTTACTAAAAACATCTGAATGATTATGACAAACTTAATCCAGATTTAAAATACCAACCAAAGAAGAAAATTCTATATCTTTTACAGACCCTGAAATTTCTTTTTTATAATGTGTGTTAGTTTTTACTTTCACATATGAGTCCTAGAGATCTCATAGTAGACTTCTGAGAAATTGAATTCACAAAGAAAATAATAATTCTTAAAGTATAAAAATGTCTTTATGATTCTTGGATGGATTTACTTGAGTTAGTTTTTTGCAAGAAACAAAGGATTTGTTCTGAGTCATCTAAACTCAATGTTTCAACCTTTTCATGTAACTGGAACTATAGAACTGCCTATTAAAAAGTACCAATCACTGCTTGAAAGAGGTAGTAAGCTTTGAAGCAAGTCCCATCAGTCTGTTAAACAAAATGATTCGAAATTGTATATTGGTACCCTTACAGATTAGTGCAAGAATCATTTACTGAACAACTATGTGCCAGAAACTATACTGGATCCAGAGAAATGACAAGCATAGGCCAAGGTTGACAAGCTTCCAGTCAGTGAGCAAATGATTTCATGTTGATTTGACATTTGTCCCTATGAGCGCTCAGTGGAGGGAGTGAGGGATAAGAAGGATGTCCTCAGAGGGGTGAGACCTGAGCTCACCCCTTAAGAATAAGTCAAAACCACCCAGGTGCTGAAGGAATAAAACAAACACTAAATAAAGTCAATTTTTTCCTAAGTATGTATTACTCGGAAGGTAATAATATATCTTAGGAATAATGCTATTTATATTACCAGTCCAATATAAGATGGATAGTTATTGGAATTATTAACTAATTACTGTATTTCAATATAGGAAGAGTTACATTATTAATCTAAAAAATCAACACACATACTAACAGACACTATGAAAAACAAGATGCACAGTCAATTCTTGTCACTGGAGGGAATTATGTTCTATAAGTTGCTGTGAACGCTGAATTAGAATGCTGAATTAGCTGAACCAGCAGCTAAACTGCTGCTGGGGAAAATATTTATGTGGATGCTCACATTTATCAGATGTCTGTTTCTCATACATATGCACTCACATATATTATCACATTATCATAATACGATATATCATCATGTATATACATTTATAATATAATAAATATGTATTTATTATTTAGATTATTATTTTAAATTATAAAAACTGTTTTCAAGTAACAAAAGAATAAAGTGTTCAGAAGTGACTGAAGTCAATCCACTATAGCAGACGCTAGAATTGGGATTCAGCCCCAAGCAACTGGCCCAAAGCCGGGGCGTCTAGTCCTGCACTGCACTACTCCCTAATGTCTCCACAACCTGGGCAACTCTGTAAAAAAGCTGCTAGGTAGGGCCTCCCCGGTGGCGCAGCGGTTAAGCGCTGCGCTGCGGAGCTGTCGGCAGCGACGCGAGTTCGATGCCCGGCCCGGGAGAATCCCACATGGCGCGGCAGACCTCTCCTGCCTCGCCCGCTGCTCCCCTCAGCAGTGGATTTCCGTCGATCTGCCTGTTCTGCTACCTGCTCTGTCTCTGGTGAATCCTCTCGCCGCCCCACGCCTCTGGCCTGTACCCCAGCTTGTATGTATAAATAAAAAATAATTATT